>PVKH010040774.1:0-11023 GCA_004027955.1 Chaetophractus vellerosus | reverse complement strand
GCGGAACCTGGACTTGTGTATCCCCACGGTCACGTGAGAGACTCTTATAAAATCTTATATTTTTAACAGAGATCTCGTGTTGATTCTGTTTCCCGAGAGAACCCTGACTAGAACAGAAGAGCAGCAACAATCTGTCTCATAATGTTTATTTTCTTTCTATGAAATGAAATCCAACTTCAAGCCACCATCTTACATGACTGGTAAAACATTCAATTTCAGTCATTTTGGGGTGCCCTTATGATTATAGAAATGTCCTGGGGTACTTTATGCTCTCTGGTCTTCCCTGCTTACCCCTAAGATGCCTACTGCAAAGACCCATGGCTGGTTTTGCTGCTTCTGTACCATCATGGATACGGAAATCTTTGCCAACATTGTATCCCCCTGGGCCCGAGGTCTAATCTCCTTATGCACAACATGCAGCCTTTCCCCCCTGAGGTTTGGCCACCTTCCTGAGCCATTGTGAGGGATTTGGTGGTTTCTAAGTCCTTGCCTCTGCCCCTTTCCTAGTGTTCTAGTTTAGGTAACTCTTCCTTGTTTTTCCATTCCTCCTACCTCACCCCACCATTTCCCAAACACTAATTTTTCTCCTTTCCATCTTCATTATATGTATTAGTCTGCCAAAGAGGTACCAATGCAAGATACCAGAAATCTATTGGCTTTTATAAAGGGTAAAAACTTACAGTTACAAGGCTGAAAAAAGTCCAACTCAAGTCAGTTGCCATGTGTTGAAGCAAGATGGCGCATGGTCTCTGCCTGGTCCCACCTTCCCTCCCGGCTTCCTCTTCCTCTTGAGGCTTCGTGCGTAAGTGATCCCTAGTCCTCTCTCTTCTGGCATAGGACTTGTTTCTTTCTCAGACTTCTTTATCAGTCTCAGCTGTTCTGCTTGCTTCCCAAGGCCAGCTGAAAACTATCAGGCAAATGGCTTCTCTTTACCCAGGACTTTAGCAGTTTGAGCCTTCTTTCTGTCTCATGGCAGGATAAAAAATGACAGAGCTCTCTCTCCCATGTGTGTGTCTTTCCATGTGAGTCTGTTTATATCAGACCCAGTAAGGGGTTGGGGACTCAACCTGAGTCACGCCTTACTGACTAATTGAAACAAAAGCCCTAATCTTAACAGGTAATCGGACCAAAGACAGCTCAGCTGAATTTAATGCAATCAAAGGGTATCACACCCAGAGGAATAGATTCGTTTACAAACATCATCTTTCTCTTTTTGGGATTCATAAAATAATTTCAAGCTGCCACAGGATGTAAAATTCCAAAAAAGTGATAGGCTTTGGGGAAGGTTTACTTCTGACTCCACTCCTGAGGAAGGGAAACGCAAAAGCTTTCTTGGAATTGGCAAGGAAAAACCCAGAGAATAAAGCACAAATAACTTTCACATTTTCTCATTTGTTTTAGTTACTATTGCCTCGTAATAAACCACAAAACTCAGTGGTGTAAAATAATTTTATTATGTTCATGGAGTCTGTGGAACAGGAATTTGAACACAGAAAATGGGGTGACTTGTCTTTGCTCCCTGATGTCTAGGGCTTCAGCTGGGAAGATTTGAAGGCTGGAGATAACTCGATGGCTGGGGACTAAACGCATGTAGCAGCGTTTTCCATTGGTGCTGGTTGTCAGCTGGCCTCTCAGCTGGGTCATTAGCCTAGACTTCTAGACATGTCCTTTTAATACGATCTTTCCTCATATGGGTTTGCTCACAACATGTAGCTGGATTTCAAGCTCCAGTTTCCCAAGAAAGCAAGGCCAAAGTGCATGGCATTGTTATGATCTAGCCTTAGAAGTCATATAGGGTCACTTCTGCTTACTATGTTGGTGAAGGAAGTCAAAAGGGTTACCCAGATTGTAGGGGAGGGGATAGAGACTCTTCCAATACATGCAAATGGGCACGTGGGATGGGAGATATAGTGAAGGAAATCCTTGGAAAACACGATCTAAAGAAGGCCACCCTTTGGCTACAATTCACATTCCTTCCACACCCAAAGTATATTCTCTCCCTTCCTCCCAAACCCCAATATTAGTTCTTCTTCAGCATTACCAAGGGCTGGCTGGGATAGGGGAGTTTTCAACCTTCCACATAAACCATCATCTTCCTCCTGAAATTGACCCAATATAAACATGCAGTGTAAGTGCAAAGCTAGACCTTGCTGTGCAGAGAGCAACATCAAAACCTCTCACCTCTATCAGCAACCCCAGAAAGCCGCTCAACTGAACATGTGATCTGATTAAAACCAGGGTGCGTGGTTTGCAAGTGCAGCTTTAAGATGTGCTCCTACCTCTTCCTTTCGGCCAGATTGTTCCTCCAGGCCCTCCCGTGTAGACATCTGGAGCTGCCAGTGCACAGCAGTGAAATCAAACCCAATCTGATATCTCAGTAAATCATCTTGCCACACATTACACATTAGAAACAAAGTTAACTTAGATATCTGTGGCTAGTGAGGTTATTGACAATTTTTTGTTTCCTTCTTATAATATCCTGAATGTTCTAAATTTTCTCCAATTTTTTTTTTTTTTACAGTAAATACTACTGAAAACCACCTATAGCCAACCTGTGTGTCAGACACCATGGATTGCCTATGCACCAAACCATCCCTTCTTTTACTTTCTTTCCTTCCTTTCTTCTTTATTTTCTCCTTCTTTTCTCCTCCCTCCCTTCCTTCCCCTTTTTTTAACTGAGGTATAAATAACATACAATAAAATACACACATTTTTAGTGCATGGTGTGATGAATTTTACATGTGTATGCACATGTGTAAGTACCACCAGCACCAGGAAATAGACCTTTCCAGCATCCAGGAGGCTTCCTTACATCCTCCCTGTGGCAGGCAAAAGAACACCCCCTCTCCCCCAAAGAGGTGCACGCCCTAATCCCTGCCTCCTGTGAGTGTATTACCTTACAATTAAAGTGCAGATGCAATTAAGGTTGCTAATCAAGTGATCTTAAAATAGGTAGAGTGTCCTGGATTATCCAGGTGGGTCCAAGGTAATTCCATGAGACCTTAAAAGTAGAAGAGGGAGACAGAAGAGAGGGTCAGAAAGCTGGGATATGAAAAGGATTTGATCTGCCTTTCCCGACATTGAAGATGGAGGGAGGGATCACCAGCCAGGGAATGTCGATGAGCTCTAGAAGCTGGAAAAGACAAGAAACAGATTCTTCCTAAAAGCCCTCCAAAAGGAATGCAACTCTGCTGAGGCCTTGAGTTTAGAGACCCATTTCAGACTTCTGACCTATAGAACTATCAGATAATAAATCTGTGTGGTTTTGAGCCACTAAATTTGTGGTTATTTGTTATGGCCGCAATGGAAAACAAATACACCTACCAAACAGTACCTCCCCTCTATTCTAGCCTCTATCACTGTAGATTAGTTTTGCTGTTTTAGAACTTCATATAAATGTCTGAATTTTATTTTGAGATCTAAATCACATACCATCAAATACACCCTTTTCAAGTGTATAATTCAGTAGCTTTTAGTATATTCACAAGTTCATGCAAAAAAGAAACATCATACCCACTTAGCAGTCACTCTCCATGTGTCTGTCTTCGTTTATTTGTCTGAGAGTCATCCAGGTTGTTGCATATATTAGTAGTTTATTCTCTTTTATTGTTGTGTATTATTACATTGTATGGATATTTGCATATTCAACTGTTCATGGACCTTTGGGTTCTGTTTTTGGATATCACAAACAAAGCTGCTGTGAACATTCTAGTCTATGTCTTTTGGTCAGCATAAGCACTCATTCCTGCTGGAGATGTAAGCAGAAGTGGAACTGCTCTTTACTGCCAAACATTTTTTCAAAGTGACTTTTCCAATTTCCACTCCCACAAGCAACGGAAGAGAGTTCCAGTTGCTCCACATCGTTGAGCACTTAGTATTCCAGTGGGATTCTAGTGATATTTCCTTTGAGTTTAAATTTGTATTTCTCTGATGACAAAAATTTGAGCACATTTTCATGGGTTTATTGACCGTTTGGATATTCTCTTTTGTGAAGTGCCCCTTCTCACTTGCCCATTTTTACATTGGGTTGTCTGTCTTTTCCTTATTGATGTGTAGAAGTTCTTTACATATTCTTAGACATGAGCTCTGCATTAGTCAGCCAAAGAGGTGCCTTTGCAAAATATACCAATAATTGGTCTTTATAAAGGGTATTTATTTGGGGTAGAAGCTTACAGTTACCAGGCCATAAAGCAAAAGTTTCTTCCCTCACCAAAGTCCACATGTTGGAGCAAGACAGCTGCCGACGTCTGCTAGGGCTCAGGCCTTTGGGTTCCTCTCCTGCCCGGGGCTGCGTTTCTCTCAGGGCTTGGCGCTTCTTCCACAAAGTCAGCTGTAGGCTATCAGGTGAACGGCCCTCTCTAACATCAGAACTGCTTCACAAAAGTCTGCTTCTCAAACCTGCTCCCTCTGTCTTTGGCCTTGCCCTTTATACTTGAGACCACATCCACAGAGGGGTGGGGCTCAACACCCTACTGACGCAGCCGAGTCAACGCCCTAATCATAACCCAATCATGCCCAGATGAGCAGATCAGTTTACAAGCATGATTCAATTTCTATTTTTGGAATTCATAATAAGATAAAACTGTCAAACCATTACAAGCTCTTTGTCAGATATACATACCATCCTCTCCCAGTCTATGACTTATCTTTCATTCTTTTTATGGTGACATTTTATGAACAAAAGATATATTTATTATCTGAATAAGGTCCAATTTATTAACCTTTTATTTTATGACTAGTGCTTTTTAAATTTTGTGTGTGTGTGTAAGACATCTTTTCCTATCCCAGAACATGAAAATAATCTATATTTTCTTCTAGAAGCTTTATTGCTTTGTCTTTCACATTTAGGTCTACAATACCTTTCAAATTAGTTTTGTGTATAGAGGTTGAAGCCAAGAGTCATCTTTTTTCTATACAGATATCCAATTAAGTGAGGGCAAAACCCCACTCTAGATATCCTCACTGAATTCAATGAATATTTTGTTGAAAATGGGTAACTATATATGTGAACATCTGTTTCTAGACTCTTCTCAATTCTACTCGTCTCTGTTTTGTTATAACTATACCACCCAATCCTGATTACTCTAGCTTTATAGAAATTCTCGATGCCTGGAAGTTTGTATACCAGCTTTACTTTTCTTCTTTAATACTGTATTGACTATTCTAGACCTTTTGCATTTCCATACACATTTTAGAGTTGGCATGTTAATGTCAATTTTCACACACACATACACACACACACAACACATACCCCACAAAAAAACCACCTCATTTTTTCTTCTAACAGAATCCTCCCTTTTTGTGTCAGCAATATGTCTAGTCCCCAGAGGCGATGTGGCTGGCAGCATCTGTGTCTCCATTTGCTCCTCCTATTATGTGGGCATGATAGCCGGAGCTTCCTCTTGGGCTTCCCTTTCTTCATTTGCAAAATGGTTCATGTGGAGTAGATTGGGATTTCTCAAACTTTGTTCCGTGTTAGTGTTTTTTTAAAAAAAGGGTTCCATGGTTATAGCAGGTTTGGAAATGCTAGATACTATAATTCATTTTGTTTTCTTTCTTCTTTCCTTCTTTTCTTTTATTCATAATATACAAGACTCTGAAGAAGTCTTGAGTTAAAAAAATATAATTTCCAAGAATGAAATGACCATGGAACATGATTTTGGACACAAGTGAAGAAGGGTTGCTTGTAATTCTAAGCCCTATGTCTTTTCTGAGTCTGAAGAGAGTCAACTCCAGACACTATTATTTCTGTCATTCCTTTGCTGCCTTTTCCTGAACTCAGGGATTCTATCTGCCACAGCTGTGTCTGGGCAGTGACAGATGGGAGAGGTTCTTTAGCAACAAGTATCTGTGCTGACGGCCTTGGGAGCCCAAAGTAAGATGTATTTATTTCCTTGGACTTTCTCTGAGCATCAGGTGCAAGGAGGCTTGTCAAAATATTTGAAGGTGGCTTCAGTATAAACATTTTGTGTGTGAATGTTTTTGAATTGTTCTCTTTGTTAACAAAGATAACATTTATGTGGATCAAAATCCATTAAAGTATACTCCTAAAAGCCATTCAGATTCCTGTGGTATTGTATTTTATTTGAATGTACTATGGACTGGGGAATTTTTACAAGGCCCTTTTTTCCTTTTTTGTAGTTATATTTATTATACTAGGAATCTGACTTGAAATAGTATATAGTCCTTGTCAGTCAAATTGTGCATAAATACTTACTCTTTCTAGACTCAGCATTTGGTAGTTCCATTTGTTAATCAAGAAGAGTTATTATAGATTTGATTTTAAAACGATACTTCAAGGAGCTTAATAACAATAGAAAATTCCAAAACAATAATTACACTTTAATCAGATAAAAGCACTTGAACCCAAATAAATATTTTCAGCGCTTCATTTCTAGCACGGAATTGGCTGGTAGGAAACCAGGGAAATTATTTGACTGTCATGAAAAACACCCAATCTTCTTTTTCTTTACCTATGTCCTATTGTTGACTCTAAAAGAGAGGCACTGGCTTTCCCAGCCTCCTTTGCAGTTCATTCTGTTCTGGCCTACTTGGAAAAACAGGAAATCTTGTAAAGTTCTCCCCTGCTTCTTCTCCTCATCATTGTCTGTGAGTATATGATGTCTGGGGCTGTGGCAGCCACCTTGCATCCATAAGGAAAAGGCCAAGAACCACATGGAGAGGTTGACCCAGTGCCCTGAATGAACCAGCTACAGAGAGCTTCTCACTACGTGTGATAATTAAATGCCTTTTTTATTTCAATAAATTCAGTTCAACAGAATTGAGCACCTATAATATGTTAGGCACTGTTCTGGGTACTTTAAAGATATCACTGAACAAAGATCTTTGCCTTTGTGGAGCTACATTCTAGACACTCTTAGTCAGATACTCTGTTACTTGCTTTTAAAGCATTTCCAAATGTCCGTGGGGTAACCTCACCTTTTGTGGGTTGGGAGCAGTGGTGTTCTGGGGCTGGATCCTACCAGCTCTCAAGAGCTGATAGTTAAAGTTTCAGGAATTTTGAGAAACAGTTGTCAAGCACAGCCTTATTAAAAATTAAATTATATAAACATAAAATTAAAATAAATTATATTAGAAACAAAGTAATACATACTATAAGCTCATCACGTCCTAATTATTTTACTGTCATCTAAACTTTTGAGGTTATTTACATTTATTGTGTTTATATGATGCAAATAGAATAAAATGGTGCACTACTGTATATCTCTTCTCAAGTCTAAGTTCAGTGACATCACTTTGGTAGTTTGAAATCTGCCATCGTGGGAGTACTTATGCCATAGTAATTGACAACTGCCATAAATCAGGGCTTGATTTATTCTGATGACTGTCTAGAGTTAAGACTAAGATGTTAATAATACAGATTAAACTTATATATGTCATATGTGTAGTCATTACATTGTGAATAGCACACAAATTTGAAATTTGAAATTAATTGAAAATTATAATCTGATTCAGTAAAGAAGTTACTCACATCACTGATGATTGGGTGAAGTCTTGACATATATCTTTATTTCTCACCTTTACCTTTCTCTTTAATGTGCATCAAAATATCTACCATCACACTCATTCATCAGTTGCAACCAAAGGTTGGCTACAGATACAAGAGTTTGCAAAAGTCAACACAAGTATTCTGCAAGAATCAATTGGCCATTTGAAATTTACCACAAGCAGTATTGTATACTTTACTGTCATTTGTAAATTGTGATACATATCTTTTATATCAGTGTAGACTTATGTACATACATATCTGCACAACATTTTGAGAGTTGGTTGTTGAACATTTACCACAACACCACAACACCACTATTGGTTAGAATCAAATGAGCTATAGAGTAAGAAAAGAGATTGCCTGAATGCCAAGCCCAAATCATTTTGAGGACTGCTCCGGTGTCTTAGACTGTTCTCAGAAGCCCACACGTGAAGCGAGGCTTTGAATCCAGCTCTGTGGGCAACCTCATCAGAGAAGTTCATCTAACTCTGTTGGCTGCTGAACTCACACGAATAGTCCCCCACCAGGTGAACTATAGAAACGATGAACCAGACTATTTTCAAACAGTGTGTGTGATTTAGACCATACAACTGTCCACAGAGTACATGGCCCCAATCTTTCAGAGTTAGAAACATGTCATCACGAAGTCATTCTGGCTTCTGATAAGAGTGCAGTGTGTTTTCATAATATGTCCAATGGTTATGCTGTAGTGGGCTCTGCCTCATGGAGGATTAGCATGTTGAGAATGTAAAGTGAAACACAAAATAAACACACACACACACACACACACATTAAGGTGTTCTGGGAAACACTTGGCCAGGTTCCTTTTATGAACCAAGGACTTTATTGACATGTTCTATGCAGATAATTATTTTCTTTCCCTTGGGGGAAAAAGAAGAAGTTAACAAACTGATTATTAAACAAGTTACCAAGAAGTTCTGTATGCCCTTCCTCATAAGATGAATATCTCAACAAGGGAAGAACATTTACTGTTTCCTCAGATAAATTTCTTCATTGTCTAACAATTTTGGTGCCTGATGGCTAATGTAGCCACTGGAGAAAGACTGTCCATTAAACCTCGAAAATGACATAAGAGATGTGATTAGATTTCACCATGGCCCAGTTTTCTACCAGACAAGAGTAAAATGAAGGGGTCAAGCATCTTCCTTTTGAAGCAGCTGTTTGACAGTGTGCATGGAGCTGAACTTGGGTTTGATTGCAAAATCTTCTTTGTCCATTACTAAGAAAAGAAGAGCCTATTTCTATTTTTTGTAAAAAGAAATTGTTCTCACCAGCAGAGGGCTGAAATGTGTGGATAGTCTGTGAATATTATCACTCTCTTGGATTGAGGTTAAAAAAAAAGGCGAGAGTAGAATAACTATAGACTGTTTTCATTTTCTTGGTATATTAAAACTTCTATCCCTTCTATCATGAAAACAAAATGACAACCTACACAATGGGAGA
This sequence comes from Chaetophractus vellerosus, assembly GCA_004027955.1. Lineage (NCBI taxonomy): Eukaryota > Metazoa > Chordata > Mammalia > Cingulata > Chlamyphoridae > Chaetophractus > Chaetophractus vellerosus. The sequence goes on along the minus strand of PVKH010040774.1, from coordinate 2,049 downwards.
AAATATTTGAAAACCACATATCCAATAAAGGATTAATATCCAGAATATCTAAAGAAATCCTTCAATTTAACAAAAACAACAAAATATATAAGCAACCCAATTAAGAAATGGGCCAAAGAACAGACACCTCTCCAAAGTAGACAGACAAATGGCCAGAAAGCACATGAAAAGATACTCACAATCATTAGCCACCAGGGAAATGCAGATCAAAGCCACAGTGAGATACCATTTCACACCCATTGGAATGGCTGCTATTAAAAAAATAAAAAATTCCATCCTTGGAGAGGATGTGGAGAAATAGGAACCTTTATTCAATCTTGGTGGCATGTAAAAGGATGCAGCTGCTGTGGAAGACAGTTTGGCGGATCCTCAGAAATGTAAGTATAGAACTACCATGTGACTAGGCAATCCCACTACTAAGTATATACCCAAAGAATTGAAAGCAGAGACTCAAACAGATATTTGTAAATTGATATTCATAGTGGTATTATTCACAATTGCCAACAGACAGGCGCAACCCAATGTCCATCACTTGATGACTGGATAAACAAAATGTGACATATATATACATTGGAGGGTTATTCAACCTTAAAAAAGAATTAAGTTCTGATACATGCGGCAACATGGATGAACCTCGAAGACAACATGCTGAGTGATATCAGCCAGACACAAAAGGGCAAATATTGTATGATCTCACTAATATGAAGTAATTAGAAAAACAGACGCACAGAGTCAGAATCTAGAATATAGGTTCGAGGGGATGGGGTGGGGATAGAGATGGGAAGTTAAGGCTTAAAACATAACAGGTTCCTATTTAGAATGATGGAAATGTTTTGGTAATGGATAGCGGTGACGGTTGCACAACATTGGCACTGAAATATATAACTGAATGTGATTAAAAAGGGACATGTTAGCTTGTGTATATGGAAACAGAATAGAAAATTTAAAAAAATCCATGGAACTACCCTACACAGTGAACCCTAAGCTAAACCATGGATTATAGCTAATAATACAATTATAAAAATGTGCTTTCATAATTGTAACAAATGTTCCACACCAAGACAAGGTGTTAACAATAGGGTGGTATATGGGAATCCTGTATTTTATGCATGATTGTTCTGTAAACCCACAATTTCTCCAATAAAGAAAAGAAAACACACACACACACACACACAAACACAGAAAACTTCTATCCCATTACATTCCCCCCACCCCCCTCCTACTGCTCTTTAAGATTTTGGTAGGCAAATCCTAACCCAGAGATGTGATTTCCCTTGATTCAATAGCAAGGTCTAAAATAAAAAGCTAAAGAATGAGGGAAGGAAGAAAAATCTCCGACAAAGGCAATGATACCTTCCAAATGGTAAATACTTATTTGTTGGAAATGAGCCTAGCTCATTCAGAAATCTCATAGAAATGAATGCGCTTCCTTACTTAGGGAGCTCATATAGCTCACTGCCATCTTTATGTAGAAAAGAATTGCAGCATAGTGGAAAGAAAAGGTTCACATTTTCATTCGACCACTTTCCGTGTAAACTTGGGCAAGCCAGCTGACCTCTCCAAGTCCCTATTTCCTCACCTGCGGGATGGGGATGACATCTACCACGTGGGTCACTGTTTATTTGGAGAGAACCTGTTGAGGTGGCCTGGGGCACCGTGCTAGCACTATAATTTACTCAAAAAACTTCGAGCCAAATTCAAAGTTGAATAAGAAATAATACCCGTCCTCAAGTAATTTACAGTCTAGCAGACATTTGGAAACTGATTTACTATGATCAGGGCATAATTTGGTGATTTCTTGCTTCCTTCCGATACCTATTCCAGACCTTTGCATTATTTTAGTGGGTGATGGTAGGACAGGGTCTCTGTGGGGACGGAGTGGAGACAGGCAGGCTTTGCTCAGGCCACAGGGCACTGTGGGTGCTTATACCTGATCCAACAAAACAGTTAAAAGCCCAGGAACAGCCTTCCTCTCTCTTATTCTTCCTCTACCCTCACTCTTCCCACACACCCCCCCAAAATATAGAAGGAAAACCACACGGTAAACAT
>PVKH010040773.1:0-11022 GCA_004027955.1 Chaetophractus vellerosus | reverse complement strand
TCATATGAGCTAAATATAATGAGGGGCTCATGGAGGTAATCAGTCATCCAAAGGTAGAAGGAGGATAGAGCATGGGGAGTGGAGTTTTAATTTCTGCAAAATATGTAAAAAGGTTGATTTTAAAATGTTTGAAAAAGAAGTGATGATAACATGTTATAGTGAATATAATTACCAACACAAATATATTCATATGACAGTGGTTGAAGGGAAAAATGTAGGGTTGTATATATCACTAGGAGGTAAGAAAAAGCATGAAACATAAGACTGTAGAGCACAGTGAACCCTCTTGTGGTAAATGAATGTTCTTAATATTACATATAAAAGAATGCTTTCTGTTGAATCACATCAAATGTATTTTAATATTACAGGATGTTTATGAAAGGGTGATATCTGGGCAAAAATGTACGTTAAACAACTTGTAGACAATAGTGAATAATGATATATTAATATTTTTATATCAGGTTTTAAAAATAAAGATTTACACTAATAAAAGTAACCAGAAAGAAAGTCCTACATATTGTTTATTACATTTATTTAAAATAAAAATATAAATAAATTTAGAGAGATGGGAAGGACAGAAGTTTAAGGGCTGGCAGCTAAGGGGTAGGATTTTTCCATTTTTAATAAGGAAGATACTCTAATATTGTTTGTGGTGATGAGTGAACAGCTCTGTGATTATTCCAAAAGCCATGGAATGTGCCCAATAGAGGGACTGTGCAGTATGTGAATATCTCAATAAAATTGTTTTGCAACAAAGATAGCTGTGATGTCTGTAGAATATTGGAAATATAATATACAACACTGAATTGAATATTTTGGTGTTGTTAGGGAAAATTTCAAGAGGTAGATGGATATATACCTATGTATCACCAATATAAATATTTTAAAAACCATGCAATTTTTAAACAAAAAGAATATTTCCTAATGTAATCTATGGACCTTGGTAATAAGTATTATAATAATAATATAGTTTTATCAATTGTAAGAAAGTCACCACACTAACAGAAACTGTTAATAGGGACAACTGTGTTTGTGAGGAGAGGTGTGTGGACCTTCAATACTTTCTGAATAATTTTGTAGTAATTTTAAAACTTCTCTGAAACAAGAACAAAACACAATGAATTAGAGCTGTAAGAGTTGAATTGGAGTATGTCTGTGAAAGAAGTTTAAGGAAGCAAACCAAGTTGCAGATGAATAGGTTTGACATGATCATGTTTTTAAAAATAACAAGAAATTGGAGAGGCAACCAGCAACATGGCAGCAGAGCATGGAGGTCCTATAGTCAGCTTATGCTACAGGGCAGTTAGGAATCACCTACAACTATCTAAAGCACTTGTTTTGGGGCTCCAGGAGACCAGAAGAGCATCCTGCAACATCCTTGAAAGAATGGAAGGAGGAGACTAGCCATCTGCAGAGAATATTCAAAACTAGAGCACTCCGTGCCACAGAGGCCAGTGCCTATCCTCCACTAATGCCACAAGCCACTTTTGGACTCATTCTTTGGCAGGAATTGGAAGCTCCACTTCCCAAAAATGGGGTAGGAAGAGATGGTTGGGCACCAACTTCAGCTACTGTTTAGTAAATTCTGCAGGCTAAAGTAAAATCCTAAGAACAGCTAATGATTGAACCTGACCAAGTCAGAAAGAGGGCAGTAACTGCCATTTTTAAAGATTTATTAATTTAGTTAGTTTATCCATTTAACAGCCCCCTCACTTGCTGTCTGTGTCCATTCACTGAGTGATTCTCTGTGTCTGGGACCTCTGATGTGGGAGAGAGGCATTCTGCAACCTGCACCACCTCAGTTCCTGATTTTCAGTGTATCTCATCTTAGCTCTCCCCTGTGTCTCTTTCCTGCTGCATCATCATCTTGCTGCATGGCTCAGTGGGTCCTGGCTGGCTATGTGTGAACCTGTCGGCTTCCCTTGCATGGGCCTCCTGGCATGCTGTGTGCAGGCCTGGCCTGCCTCCATGCCTTCTATATTTTTCTTTTCCTGGGAGGTCCTGGGGATTGAATGCAGGTTCCTGCATATGGCAGACAGACACCCAACCACTTAAGCAATATCTGCCCCCAATGATACCATCTTAACTCTACCACCAGCATGAGGGGAAGCAGGTTGACTGAAAATCACAGTGCTGGTATGGACTGGCTTCTTTCCAATCAGATCAGATTGCAACACTAACCTAAGCCCCAGCCATACTTCAGTAGGGAGGAAGCTGGAGGGACTTGCATCAGCCTCTCTGGAAAAATAAAGTCCATGCTATGGAGGCTATGATCACCCTACTCAGGTGGCGCTAGCTGCCTCGGGAGCTATTCAGTGGCTGGAGTTGGAAGCAACATTTATCAAAAATAGGAGAGAAAGAGATGGTTGGTCACCTTTATCAGCTACTGATTACCAAATTCAGCTTTCTAAAATATAATCCCCAAACAGCTAATGATTGAATCTGTGAAAGTCAGAAAGAGGCTGGTAGCTGCCATTTTGACTCTGCCCCCAGCATGAGAGGAAGTTAGACTAAATGAAAATCACAGTGATGGTAGGGGCCAGCTTCTTTCCACTCAGATCAGAGTTCAGCCCTAGGCTAGGCTTCAGGACCACCTTTGGCAGGGAGGAAGCTGGCAGGACCTGCATTGGCCTCTCTGTGTAACTGCAGATACATTTAGCTGGCAAAGACTGAATAGTCAGATTTCTACAGGGGCAAATATGGTCATTTCAGATCCCCATTGTATAGATTTCTGCCACCAACTGCAGCCCCATCCCAGGCAGGAGAGGAAGGGGTATGAAGCAGCATCAGTCTCTCTTGGAAACTACAGACAGCCTTGGCCTGCAAGACTTGGATTATTACACATGACTATGGAGAATCAAAGGATACAGCAGTCCTGGCATCTGAAACAGGACAGGATCATTATTGAGGACAGTCCATACATCAGAAAAAATGGAAATGATCCAGGTGTTGGGAAACACAAGGTGCTGGGGATTGGGCAGGATGAGAGCAGGAAAGGACAGGAGCAGGCATTGGGTCACATCAGGTCCCTTGGACCCAACAGGGTTCCCACTCCCTCTTTAGGAACTATCCCTTTTTACACCAATGGTGTTTATAAATCATGTCTCTGTGACCATGGGAGCAACTCGATACTTAGCTTCCTGTAGGAGTCACAAAATGTCTTCTGTATTGGTGGCCGAGGACTTAACCATTTTACAATCCCACCAGCAGTGAATGAGCATTCCCCTGGCTTTCTGCACTTCTTCAACAACTGTTGATTGGGAATTTTTTTAAATTAAAACCTTTTTTAATTTTTTTGGATTTTATTGGCAATGTACATTTAAAACAAACAAACAAAGAAACAAAATGCACACAGACAAGCCTTTTTAGCAGATTCCACAGATGCTCCAAAAAAGTTCTATTTATTTTGTTGTTTTAGGACACCTCTTGACCGTGGGAGCAAAAAATTCTAGTCTTGTGGATGCCATGAGCTCAAAAAAGAGGAGTGGGGGCACAACCTGCAATGTGACCTGAGATGTAATCAGTGGACAGAAAGACACATGGTTCAATTAATCTTCTGTATATTTTTGCCTCAGGTTCCCACCAAATGATGTGGCATCATGAGGAATGAAAAGAGAAATAAATTGAAGATGTTTCTATAGAAATCCTTGGGTGTGTTGTCTTCTTGCAGAATGCATGAGAGGTGTTGACATGGGTGATCTAGGGAGCTCTTTTTAAGGTTGAAGGCACTTTGCTCAGTGACTGGTGAGGAAGCTACAAGATGAGTTCAACAAAATGAGCAAGCAGGTAGTCATTGCAGTGTGGTATGACTTTCTATTTATTTGACTAGCTCCAAGTAAAATGTGAGTGAAGAAGTAATTTAAGTTTTATTCTTTTCAAGAGAAAATACAAAGCTATATAGCTTTCTAAACTAACAAGGTCACCACAAATATAGAGTTCAGCCTAGAGCTACAGTACTAATAGGAAAAGAGGATACAGTAGTCCTTGGGTCTGAAACACTCCTTGATCCCTGTCAACAATAAGAGATAGTATCCACCAGTAAGTGCTTGAGCTCATCTTTGGTGGTTACACATTTGAATATGCCTGTGTGGATTCCAGAGTTCTTTACAGAAGTGTGAGGAAGACTCTGGCATTCATGTCTGTCAGGAAAATATCTCATCTTGTTTCTAAGCCCAATCACAGCTCTTGAAAAATAATCAGAGAATATTTGTTTTTCCCCATGACTAACACATTTTCAAGAAAGCAAGTATCTCAGACAAAGAAATAGAATGTCTTTTGTGAGTGCTGTATTTCAGCTTCAGTGGTTGGCCTCCAACTTGATCCTTATGTCTTTGGCTAGAAATGTGCTGCTTGAGTTAAATTTCTGAATTCAACTGGGCATTTCATATTTTGCCATGAAATGTCTGGTTCTAGAATCCTGGCCCTTATAGCCATTCTGCATCTTTAATCTTGATCTGGGTCTAGGTTAGGACTTCATTGGACCAACCCCATGACTTTGGTCTTGTCTTTGGTCCTGTGTTGTGTGACTTTAGCCATGATTGTAAGTTCACAGCCAGTTTTCAAGTCTGTCAGGAAAATATCCCATCTTGTTTCTAAGCCTTATCACAACTCTTGAAAAATAACCAGAGAATGATTGTTTTCCCCTGAATGACACATTTTCAAGAAAGCAACTATCCCAGAAGGACCAATTGAATGTCTCTTTGAAGGATTGCATTTTGGCTTCAATCATTAACCTGCAACTAAATCCTTGAGCTAGAAATATGCTGCTTGAATTGAATTTCTGAATTAAAGTGGACTTGGCAGATTTTGCCATGAAATGTCTGGTATCATAGTTCCAGCCATTTATGGCCATTCTGCATCTTGATCCTGGATCCAGGTCTAAGATAGACTTCATTGGATGAACCTCCTGACTGAGCTTCAACCCAGCTCTTGTGTTTGAATCCTATGTTGTGTGCCTCTAGATGTGAATGTAAGTTCACAATCAGTTGGCAGAGTGAATGGTAAAGGGATTTTTGTGGGTGCTGTTGAGGAGGGACAATTTTTTCTTCTTCTGTTTCACAAACAGCAATGGGAGCTCCATTTGGACTCTTGGAGGGAGAAGTGGCTGTTCCCAGAGGTGGCAGGTGTGTTTTGCCAGATTTAGGGAGAAACAAACCACATTCTGAGCTTGACAGCTGACTACCTGTGCTGATGGTGTTTGAATTCCCTTTCAAGTTGCTGTCCATTCAAGGCGAGGGTATGGTTTCTGAAGAGAATGACCATGATCCTGTGCAACTTCTACACACCTCATTCATGGTTATTTGAGAGCTCACCCCTGGAATGTAATTGCTTTCCCTTTTGCAACATTCCTGTCATTTTGACCAGATTATAGAACAAATGGTAAGCTTCCTTTCCAGAAGAGGAAATCAAAGGAAAACCCAGCATCCCCAGCCCTCCACCACAACCCCTAGACTCCACCTGTATTCTGAGTGCCCCCCACCACCACCCAGGAACCTACAACTGGTCTAAGCTGACAAGAGAGACAGGCCCAAGGGAGGGGATCTGTGTCCCACTGGATCCCATTGTTCCCCCAAGACATTCTCCAAGTCCACGCTGCCCCCCTTGGGAGGAGGCGTGCTCTCTCCAGCTGGTTGTTGGTGCCCTCTACCTGCTGCAATTTTATGGGACCACAAATTTGACCCTCTGGGGTACCCTTAGGGAGGGTGGGGCCCAGTGGTGGGTAGGGATGTGTTTGTTAAGCATGGGCAGGGTTTGGGCTTGATAGTTTTGGGGGATGTGTGGAGCACCGGATACCCCTTTTTGTTGGCTAGGAGTTGGGTGCAGTGGTGACGGGCAGGGTGCTGCTCAGGATGGTCCCCCTGGGTATCCTCCACTTCAGAGAAGGCATGGCACAGGTCCCTCCCCATCTTAAGGAATCATTCCTCCTTACAATCTGGTGGCAGTTGTAAATCATGTCACTGTGAACATTGCTGTTAACGCCACACATAGCTTCCTGAGATAATGTCATATAATCTTGCACATCAGTGGTGGCATAGGCCATTTTGCAATCCCACTGGCAGAAAGTGAGTGCTTCCATGTCTTCTGAAAGATCCTCTCCAATATGAGTCTTTACCTTTGAATTAAAAACTGGGGGACCAATATTGACAAGGTACATTCATAAAAATACACAGATGTTTTACCATTTACAGATCACATATTCAGAGGCTCCATAAAAGTTTCAACACTTTTGCTATTTTAGGATAGCTCTTGTGCCTGATATCACAAATATTGCAGTCCTGTGACTTCCAGGTTAGAAAGAGAGTTGTGGGGCAATTCAATATAGTCAGTGAACAGAAAGTCATGATTTTCCATTATAAATTCACTGTAATTTCTCAAAAGATTTAAATGCTTAGTTTAGATAAACAATCAAGAGTTCATCCAATTTTCTGATGTATAGAAAAATGTACTTGCTTTAAAAATAGGCATTTTTCAACTTTCTCATATATATACATAATTTCCCCCCTTCTTTCAAAACAGAGCACTGAGTGTTTTAAACTAGGTATTATTACATGTACATATGTTTTAATTGCACATTTTAAGAAAACATAAAACTCACAGTTTTTCCATTTTCAATAACTTGAAAATTATTTATAAATACAAAGCCCTAATAAATATATACTTTTCACTGGGAAAGATAAATAAAAGAGACAAATGAATTTACAGAAAATTTAAAAACAATTAATCTGGGTGGGTTTCAGTGTGATTCTCAAGTGCATATTAAACATATTTTCCCCTACTCAATTGAATATTTTTTATACTTAAAAAATTTTTGAAAATACTTAGATTACAAAAAAGTTACATAAAAGAAAAAGGAGATTCTCATATGCCCCACTCCCTATCCCTCCCACATTTTCCCACATATTCAACACTTTCATTAGTGTTGTACATTTGTTACAATTGATGAACACCTTTTGGAGCATTGTCACTAAGTAAAAATAGGTTGAAAATGAAAGTATTTAAAATATATTTCATGCCTGTAGTAAACATGAAAGAGCTGGAGTAGCTATTCTAATATCACACAAATGACACATTAAGTCCAAAGCACTTAAGAAGGCTCTATATATTTAAAGAAACAATTCAGCAAGAAGAAATAACAAATATAAATACTTATGCACTGTATTATTATGTCAAAGGGGGTACTGATTGCAAAGTACCAGAAATCTGTTTGCTTTCATAAAGGGTGTTTAGCTTACAGTCCCAATGCAGTGGGAAGTCCAACTCAAGGTATCATGATAGGTGCTGTCTCTTCAAATTCAGCTGCCACATGTTGAAGTTAGATGGTGAGAAATCTCTGTGAGGTTTCTCCTTCCCTTCTGGGATTCTCTTCCTCTTGACTGCCATATGCTCAGCCTCTTGAGGCTTCAGGCTGAAGTGATCTTGTAGTCCTCTCTGTCTGGTATAATATTTGCTTCATTCTGGGCCTTCTAGTTCAATCTAGGCCATTCTGTTGTCTTCCCAATTTCAATGGTAAGGTATCAGGCAATATGGCTCATCTATTCCAATGGCCTCAACTGTTTGAGCCTTCCCTTTCTGTCACATGGAAGGATTGAAAACGACAGGGTTCTCTCTTCCTGTGTGTCTTTATGAGTGTCCATTTGAATCAACCCAGCAAGGGACAGGGGCTAAACTTGAGTCACTACTTACTGACATGGTCAGATAAAAAAAAAGCCCTAAAATAAATCTTAACAGATAATCTAATCAATGGCCCTAACAATGTTTCCCCAACATATTGAAGAGAAATGTTGACAAAAATGTGAGGGAAAAAAGAAGAAAAGGATCAGTATATAAGAAATAAGATTGCAACAGAAAGTAGAACTTGTACCCACAATCTTATATTGACTTATGTTTTACAATTATAAACATAATTGTAAATTAACTGAGGTAAAATAAGATTGTGGGTATTTTAAAGATGCTTTAGGTTACATAAATGTTGCATTGAAAATATAGGGGATTCCCATATACCCCAACCACCTCCCACACTTTATGCCATTACCAACATCTTTCATTGGTGTGGTATATTTTTTGCAATTGATGAACATATTTTGAACCATTGCTTCTACCCAGGTTCAAAGGTTATATTTTGGCTTACACAATTTTATAGATTTTGAAAAATATGTGTAATGGCCTGTATCCAAAATTGAAATATCACACAGAGTAATTCTAGTGTCCCCAAAATGCCCCATATTAGACATGTTCTTCACTCTTTCTCCTTTCAAAAATTCTGGTAATCACTGCCATTATTAACAATGTTAAAAGTTCTTCCACTACAAGAATAATAATAAGTCGATTTTGATTCATACTTGTATTTCGCCCTTATATGTGTCAATTCTTCAATCTTGAGGATTTAGGTATGGTCACTCTGCTGCCAATTGAGAAGGGGCTTAGATCTCATGGGGCAGTTGGATGGAACTGTCATGCTTGTTGTTGTAGATACCCTCTATTTTTGCTGATGGGTGATATCCCTTATCCTTTTGTTATTTTTCTTGCATGAGTCCAATGAACTGGAGAGTAAGTGCTGGCTTCAATTCTGCTGAGATTAAGTTTTCAACCAGAATATAAATAGCCAGAAGATTTAAGGCTCAGGCATATATTTAAATATATATTGCTAAAACATTTAAGATATATTTCTAATTATTTATTCAAATAAAAGGGACAGAAGAACCATGTGTAGGAAAATTATAAAAGAGTCTAACTCTGATAAATTGGGGAAACATTTTAGCTTATATTCCAAGGTAAGGTCCATCAACAGGGTGCCAATTTCCTGGGATTTTCTGCCAAGCCTGTTTCTATATGTGCCTAGAGCCCTCAGGGGCACCCAAACTTGAGGAACTGATTATGGTGGCAGTCAGTGAGATCATCTAAGACATGTATAAGCTGAACCTTTAGAATGAACTCCTGACTCATTTGGAAATCTCTTAGCCATAAACACTCAATTGTATTTAACACTTCCCCCTTCTGGCATAAGTCAATTTCCAAATGCATATCTACTTGGTGCTTGGAAATATTCCCTCAGTGTCATGGAGGACCACCCCTGGGAGTCATACCCCATGCTGGGGGCAAGGCAGTAAGCTTATAAGCTGAGTTTGGTTCACAGAGAGGCCATATTTCAGCAACAAGGAGGCTTTCAGGAGGTAACTCAGGCAATATATATTGCTAGTCTGTTTCATTTTCACAAGAACAAAGTTCATAAACACAGACATCAATATCAAGAGCCTAAAATATTGACCTGTCTTTCTTTACTAGGCACTGCCCACGTACTCTAGATATTCTTTTTTTAAAATTATATATCCCCCCCTTTCTGCTTGTTCTTGCTGTGTTCATTTTTGTACTCTTCTGTGCCTGCTTGTCTCCCCCCATTGTGGCGACCTGCCGAGTCAGCTTACTGCACAGTGGCCTTGCCTGCTTTTGGGTGGCTTGCCCTGCCTGTGGCAGCTTGCCCTGCCTGCAGTGGCTTGCCCTGCCCACGGCAGCTTTTACCTGCCCATGGTGGCTTTGCCCTGCCCATGGCAGCTTGCCTTCTCAAGGCAGTCTGCCCACTTGAGGAGGCCCAGGGAACCAAACCCAGGGCCTCCCATGTGGTAAACCAGGACCCTATCAATTGAGCTACAGCTGGCCCCTCTAGAGATTCTTGCCACTCTATTTGAGAATGTAGCAGATCTCCCCAGGGTGGGAATTCAAAATTGCATTAGTTATTATGTTGGTCTCTACCCACCAATATTACACCCCATGGCCACAAGTACAAATTCATGTTCCATAGAGGCATGATCTCCTCTATGAAGTGGGAAGGCAAAGATAAAGGATATTAAGAAGACATTGGGGGGGGGGGACATACAGAAGAAGTTGTAAACATACATAAAAATATAGCAGATCTGGTGGTATCAAATGGCATAATACAAGAAATTAAGAATATGCTGGAAGCACATAATAGCAGATTTGAACAGGCAGAGGAAATAACTAGTGATGTAGAAAATAATACATCTGAAATTGCACAGATAGTAGAATTGATAGATAAAAAGATAGGACAAATTCAACAGGGACTCAGGGAATTGAGAGACCACATGAAATGCACAAACATATGCAATAAAGGGGCAAAAAAAACCTGCCAGCCAAAAATTCTGTATCCCACAAAATTGTCATTCAAAAATAAAGGAGAGCTAAAAATATTCATAGATAAACAGAAATTAAGAGAGTTTATTAACAGGAAACCTACCCTTCCAGAAATACTAAAGGGAGTTCTGTAGCTTGAAAGAGAAAAAACAAAAGCAAGAATGTTGGCCTAGAGTGTAGAAAGGAAGATTGTTAGTAAGTATAACTATAAAGATAAAAAGAGAATTAAAAACCAAATATGACATATATAAACCTAAAGAAAAAATGCCTAATGTAAGTACTGATTTTCAGTAGTTACACTGAATGTTAATGTAGTAAACTTTCCAATCAAAAGACACAGATTGGAAAAATGGATTACAAACTATGGCCCATCTATATGATTTCTTTAAGAAACCCACCTTAGACCAAGGTGTTGAAAGTGAATGCTTGGAGAACCATTTTTCATGCAAACAATAACCAAAAAATTGCAAAAAAATAGCTATACTAAAAATGGACAACATAGGCTTTAAATGCAAAACTATGGTAAGAGACAAAGAAAAACACTAAATATTTACTGTCCCGCCCAGTGGGACAGTCAACAGGGGCCTCCAAACATGTGAAAAAAAGAATGGTATGGGACAGGGAGACACAAGGAATGACAGCAAGACAGTAGGCCTGATCAAGCTGCAAAAGTTTACTGGTGAGGTACAAGTATTTATACTCAAAGGAAGGAGGGAGTGGCTTGGTAGTTATCTGTTGGTAGCAGCTGTTGCTAGGGAAGGGGGTGGGTTAGCAAACTGTTCTTTCCAGTTCTTTGAGAAATCGGTGGAACATGACTCAGGCTGTTTATTATTAATTCAGGGAGGTCATGCTGCTGATAAGGAGTACTGCATGTTT
>PVKH010040772.1:0-11023 GCA_004027955.1 Chaetophractus vellerosus | reverse complement strand
TTATTACTGAATTGTCCCAGAAAATCATGTTTACTTTCATTGACAAAATTAACTTTTTCTATGAATATTTTCTTTATTTCTGTTTTTGTACTTTTTTCTTTCCTGTTTTACCTTCTTTATTTTTTGTTTCTTTCTAGTTTATTCCATTGAATACTTAGTTAATAGATTTTACTCTTTCTTATTTCTAATAGGTGTTTTTAAGGCTAAATATTTTCTCAATACTTGGTATCAGATCACATATTTTATTGATAATTAATGCTTTCATTGAATTGTTTTTCTCTTAACTTATTTAGAAAGGTATTTTAAAGTGTTCACATTGATATGTTAGAGAGGTGGTTGTGGGGTTGGGAGTGTGTTTTTACTGTTTATTCTTAAAGTTATTGCATTTCAAACATAAATGTGGCTTAAGTAATAACATTTAGGACCCTGTTGAGATTTTTCTGGTAGCTTAATAGATAGCCTGAATGTCTGATTTTTTAAAAATCCTTGCAAAAAGAAATCAAAAAATGTCCTAAATAAATGGAATAACATTCCGTGCTCATGGAAGACTAAATATCATTAAGATGTCAAGTCTACCCAAATTGGGGAATGAAGGTAGCTCCATAGTTGAGCACCTGCTTCCCATGTACTAGGTCTTGGATTCAATCCCTGGTACCTCCTAAAACCAAATTCTTCCTAAATTGATAGACAGATTCAATGCAATCCCAATAAAAATTGCACCAATAAATTTTCTTTAAAGATTTATTTATTTATTTCTCCCCCTCACCCCCATTGCTTTTGCACTCACTGTCTGCTCTGTGTCCATTCGGTGTGTATTCTTCTGCGTCTGCTTGACTTCTCTTTAGGCAGCACTGGGAACCAATCCTGGGACCTTCCAAAGTGTGAGAGAGAGGCACTCAATCTCTTGCACCACCTCAGCTCCCTGGTCTGCTACATCTCTTATTGTCTCTCTGTGTCTCTTTTTGTTGCATCATCTTGCTGTGCCATCTCTGCTTGGGCCAGCACTCCGCATGGGCCAGCTCTCCGTTTGGGTCAGCTCACCGCATGGACCAGCTTGCCTTTCACCAGGAGGCCCTGGGAATCAAAGCCTGGACCTTCCATATAGTAGATGGGAGCCCAATTGCTTGAGTCACATCCGCTTCCCCCACCAGCAATTTTTAAAGAAATGGAAAACACAATTATCAAATTTATTTGGAAGGGTAAAGGACCCCAAATAGCCAGAGACTTCTTAAAAAGGAAGAGTGAAGTTGAAGGACTCTCACTTCTGGACTTTAAATCATATTACCTAGCTATAGTGGTAAAAACAGCATGGTACTGGCATACAGATAAACACATAGACCAATGAAACCAAATTGATGTTTCATTAACAGACCCTCATATATCTATGGCCAAGGGATGTACTATAAGAAAATTATTAAGAATTGTGAGTTCATAAGCTTTCTAATCAATAGTCTCTGCTGTTTTAGTCTAGAATTGCAAAAGACCAATGCAGGCAATGAGATTAAGAGTTAAAGTGCCAGCTGCCCCACAACCCAAAAAGGGGAAGTAATAATAATTTGTTATTGCCTATGCCTCAAACTGTACAAAATGGGGGGAAATGAGGTCATTTTGATCATGGTACTGGTCTGTGCAACCTTAATGGTTGAGAATCTTAAGTCCATGGAAAATAAAAGTCATCCAAAACTATTAAAATATCACCCAAGCCCTGCAGCATATGGCATCTCAGGTTACAGATATTGGAACTTTAGCCCATGATCCTATTAGTAATTGGTTTTCCTCTTTAAGCTGGACCTGGAAGAAGGCATTAATAGGTATTGCTGGGGCCAGCTAGATAGCTCAGTGGATAAGAGCGTGCTGGTGTACCACATGGGAGGCCCCGGGTTCGGTTCCCGGGAACCTCTCCAAGTGGGCATACGGCCTTGAGAAAGGCAAGCCGCCGTGGGTGGGGCAAAGCCGCCGTGGGCAAGGCAAAAAGACGCCACGGGCAGGGCGGAGCCTCCACGGGCATGGCAAAGTCACCCGTGAAAAACGGAGCTGCCGCCTGCAAAGCCCGGCAGCCTGCAAAAACATGGAGGACTGCTGCCCGCCAAACATGGAGTGGAGCTGCCCGTGAAAACGGAATGGAGCCACCCACGAACAGCGCGAGCCACCTCCACGGAGGGCCGACTCGGTGCATCACCGCAAAAGACGGGGGGAGACAAGAAGCAGACATAGAAAAAACACAGAAGACTGGACACACAGCAAGAGCAAGCATAAAGGTGGGGGGGGGGATATGTAATAAAATAAAAAATAAATCTTTAAAAAAAAATGCTATTGCATTGTGCTGTATTATATTAAGTTGTTGCTTGATTACTTGGTGTTACTCATTCTGCTTACAGTCTATTACTAATATTAATGGTGTTAGGTAAGGTTTGTCCAAAATAGATATGTAGAATAATTAAACTTGTAGGCACCTTTTGAAAGTACGGTGTCTTCTGATGATTGAGCTTAAATATGAGGGGCACCTGTTGTGAATACAGTGCCTTCAAAGAGCTTGTGGATACCTGTTATGAGTATGGGACCTTACAAGTCAGGCTTATTTTTCTTTTCTTCTTTCCTCATGGCACTAGGGAAACGTGTCTGTTGTTTTTCTTTTGTATATATAAATTCCCAATTCTTGGGACCCAAAGATGTGCTGTAAGAAAATTATTATTAAGAATTGTGAATTCATAAGCTTTCTAATCAATAGACTGCTGTTTTAGCCCAGAATTGTGAATGATTAACTTGTCCTTTGTCCTTTGGAATGTTATAACGCTGCTATGCAGGCAACCCTGTCATCTGTTACCCAAAAACAAATGTTTACATCCTGTCTGTATCCCTGTGTAACGGTTTGAGTTTTATGTAATTATGAATTCCAAAAATATAAATTGGATTATGCTTGTAAACTCATCTGTTCATCTGGGCATGATTGGTTTATGATAAGGGCATTAACTCAGCCATGTCAGGAGGGCATTGGGCCCCGCCCCTGGGTGGGTGTGGTCTCAAGTATAAAGGCCAGGCAGCAGTTTTGAGTTGCAGAGAATTGGAGAGAAGCAGATTGGAGAAGCAGTTCTGATGTTGGAGTGAGCAGTTCGACGGATAGTCTACAGCTGGCCTTGTGGAGAGACGCAACACATAGAGAACCTCATGGTCTACAGCTGAACTTGTGAAGGAAACAGAAGCTAAGCCCGGAGAGAAACGCAGCCCCGGGAACAGAGGAACCCGGAAGCCTGAACACTGGAGACGTCGGCAGCTGTCTTGCTCCAACACGTGGACTTTGGTGAGGGAAGAACTTTATGCTTTGTGGCCTGGTAACTGTAAGCATCTACCCCAAATAAATACCCTTTATAGAGACCGACCAATCTTTGGTGTATTTCAAAAGGCACTCCTGTGGCTGACCAAAACACCCTTTGAAAATAAAAGCTAAAAACCTTTATGTTCCTGTTCAGTGTACCATAAATAGAATAGAACAAAGACCCCTCAAGACACTGTCTCTCCTGTGGAGGGCTGGCCAACCCTGCCGGATGGATTAGGTTTCTTTTGATGAGGTCATTCCTCACAAGTTGCAAAACTCATTGGAGTTCTGAGATTCAGAACCCCTTAAAAGAGATAGCCCCTAAGCTACCAGTCGGAGTCTCACTCAAGAGGGGATGCTCTGCCTTTGACCGTTTTTCCAATTGGGACTCTGATTGGCTGCAGAGGGGCTCCCCAGCCACATGAAAGTTCTGATGTTTTGAATGGTTGTATATACTTTCATTCTTTCCTATGTCATTTAATTGATTACTCATCTTTTCTGTAATTGCTTAATTGTTTTAATCACTTGATATAATATGAAACTCATTTGATTGAATAAATTTGCCTTTGCATAGCATTTAGAGTTTCTGCTTCTTCCCTAGGAATACACCAAGTGATTTTTGACAGGGCCGTCAAACCCAACCAGCAGGGGCAGAACATTCTATTCAATAAGTAGTACTGGGAGAACTGGATATATCCAAAAGAAAGAGGACCTGTGTCTCACACCTTACACAAAAATTAACTCGAAATGAATCAAAGACCTAAATATAAAAACTAGAACCATAAAGCTCTAAAAGAAAATGTAGGGAAACATCTTCAAGACCTGGTAGTAGGTGGTGGATTCTTAAACCTTACACCTAAAGCATGAGCAACAAAAGAAAACATGGATAAATGGGACTTCCTGAAATTTAAAACACTTGTGATTCAAAGGACTTCGTCAGGAAGGTGAAAATGCAGCCCACTCAATGGGAGAAAATATTTGGAAGTCACATATCCATTAAGGATTTGATTTCCATTCTATAGAAAGAGATTATACAACGCAATGATAAAAGAGCAAGCAGCCCAATTAATTGGGATAAGGACCTAAATAGACATTTTTCCAAAGAGGAAATACAGATAGCCAAAAAAGCACATGAAAAAATGTTAAATATCACTCACTATTAGGGAAATGTAACTTAAAATGACTATGAGATACCATCTCACACAGCATAGAATGGCCATTATAAAAATAAAATTAAAAAACAGAAAACAGTAAGTGCTGGAGAGGATGTGGAGAAATAGGAACATTCCTTCACTGTTGCTGGAAATGAAAAATGGTGCAGCCTCTTTGGGCATGGTTTGGCAGTTCTTCAGGTAGCTAACTATATAACTGCAGTATGATCCAGTAATCCCCCTACTAGGAATATATCCAGAAGAACTGAAAACTGTGACATGAACAGACATTTTCACACCGATGTTCATAGCGGTGTTGTTCACAATTGACAATGGATGGAAACATCCCAAGTGTCCATCAACTGATGAATGGATAAACAAAATGTGGTGTATATATATACAATGGAATACTGTGCTGCTGTAAGAAGAAATGAAATTGGGACACATATGATAACATGGATGAACCTTGAAAACTATACAAAGTGAAATAATCCAGACACAAAAGGACAAACATTGCATGGTCTCACTAATATGAACTAAATACAAAGAATAAATACATGGAGTAAAAACCTGCAGTATAGATTATTAGGAGATTAGAGGAGGGTTGATAAGGAGTCTTAAGCTTAATGTATGTAGAAGTTTTAATTAACTTGACGGTAAAAGTGTGGAAATGCACAGCATTGGTGGTAACTCAATATAGTGAGTAGAACTAATGCAGCTGGTTTATAAATGGGATTGTGACTAAAAAGGGTAGTCTAGGGAATAGAGAATAATCTAAAGACTGAATAACATAGTGAACCCAGAGGTGGATGAGAATGGTTAATAGCACAAATACAAGAATGTCCTTCTATAAACTAGAAGAAATGTACATCACTATTACAAGGTGGTAAGAATGTGGAGTAGCATGGGAAAAATAAAATTAATGTAACCTATGGACTATAGTTAACAGTAAAACTGTAATATTCTTGCATCAATGCCAAAGATGTACTGTGTTAATAATAGGGAGGTATGAAAAAATATACCAAATAAATGGCTATAGACCATAGTTAGTGTTAATATTCTGATGATATTATCTCATAATTTATAACAAATGTTTCACAACAATGTAGTGTGCTGCTGGAGGGATGTTGTATGGGAATTCCACATGTGCATGATTGTTTTGGAAGTTCATTACTTCTCTAATAAAAATATATATTTTTAAAAAAAGATTGAATTAGTGAAGAAAGGGAAGTCAGCAACATAGATCAATCTCAAAAACCTTATGTTAATTGCAAAATACAGCAATTTTTGATGGGAATTTTTAGAAGTCAGATATATGTGACTTTTATTTTTTTTTTATTTTATTTTTTATGTGACTTTTAATAGTAGAACTTAACCCACTCTAAAAGGGAGTGTAGTTTAATGGTTAGGTATTTAGACTTGGAGTCTAGATTCAAATTCTGGCTCTAAATTTATTAACTGTATCATCATGGGCAAGCAACTTAGCTTCTCTGTATGTGACTTTTAACATCTGAAATTGAGAATAATTGTAGTACCTATCTCATAAGGCTAGGATCGAATGAGTTAACATATTTAAAGGACTTGTAATACTCGCTGGCACAGTGTAAGTGACATGTGAATGTTTACCCTTACTAGTACTTCAGTTATTTAGTGATATGATTATTATATAGTCACATGTGGTTAGATTTGTTCTTGCCATTTTATGTTTTGTATTCATTATGTTTTTTCTGGTTTCTTTTTTCCTTCTTTTTGACCTTCTGTTGGATCATTCAGATTTCTTCCTTTTATATTTATTAAGGTCGTTTATGTATCATTTCTGTTGTAATGGTTACTCTGAAATGTTTAACATATATACTGAAACTTTATTTTAATGAACTTCTAGAGTTAATACATAAGACAAGAATTTTAAAGCACACTTTCAGTTCTCTCTCCCTGCACCCAAGTTATTCAGTGACACCATTACCCTGTTGATATCATCAAGGATTATTTATTTACTTAATTTATTTTCACATTTCTTTCCCATGCTTATTTACATCAAGCTACAACATTTAATAGTTTCTTTGGTCACCATTGCATACCATGTCTTCCATTCTTTCTTCAATTCATATATTATTTTTCTGGACACAATTTTGTCTCGAATATGGCAAAGGGCTGTATAAAACAACAGCTTTCCACTGAACTGAGGTGGATACGTCAGATCAAAGAAAGACTCGGAGAAGTCCAGCTTGGCGAGTAATGAGCATTTATTTAGGGTGCTTACGTGGGATCCTCATCATTGGCTGCAGGAAGAGAGACACGCTCACCACAAAATGAGAGGGGTCTTTTATAATACATGTCTACGTGCATATGGGCAGGGCACGTGAGGAACAGCAGGACTTCTAAAGAAGGCAGTGTTACAAAATTTACTGATCAGTCACCAGTTCACAACCAGTTCCTGAGGCTTGCCTTTTAACTATTTAGGAATGGAATGTTGCTGCAACTGGAAGGGAAAAGAACTGGGAGGGCTAGGAGAGAAAATGTAAAGTTTTATATGCCACAATCCACCCCGTCTCAAAACTCTTTATAATTTTTCTGTCACCTCTTGCACATGAAGCCCTTAGTGTGGAACAGGGGATTTTATAGCTACAATGTAAACAACAAGACAAGCAAATGACTACTGGTAATTATAGGACTTCCTGGGCTCTGGGAGTTTGTCAACTAGAAGGGCAGCTCTTATTTGCAGTCTTTAGCCAATTACTCCAATTCATCAAAGATAAGGGACGGATATTCCAAGGGGAGACCGGAGCTGCCGGATGCTGGCATATATCCACATATCCAACAGTCCGATTGATTGTGGGTTGTTGCCACAGTGGCAGCCCAGTCAAGGAGAACATTAGATGAAGCCTTATGAATAAGAAAGAGAGGCCTAAGCACAAATGTGTAGTAGGTACCCAGAAGGGGAGGTCTTCTCTGGTGAGTAAAATAACAGTGGAAATTTCTCCTCTAGGCCTAGGACATTTGCTGAGAGTGGGCGGGATCTAGGCTTACAGTACCACAAGCTGACCCTCCATAGGAGCAGGCTATAATGCCAATTGTGTTTCTTTTTGGTTCTACCCACATCTCTCTGGCAATTATTGTCCTTGTTGGTATGTCTTTCATGCAATTGACATACTGTATTACTATCAGTCCTTGTGAGAACAGAAGGGTTGGCTCCACTGTTCCACCAGCCTGTTGCATAGCACCCATCAGCACTATGAAACAGCCATTCTGGAGGCAGAATCCTTTGTTGGGCTAAGGAGACTGCATCATCACTGGTTGGTAAACCCACAGGAGTGTTCAGCAGTGCTTCCATCTACGTCTGGGGCATAAAGATACCTTTATTATTTTAGGGGCCTCACTAACGGACCATGCCAAAAATTCAAATGGAGAGGCACACTGTACAGTAGTTGGGGCCTGGTCTAAATGCCAGTCCTTTAAGGCTATGCTGGTTTTGTGCACATGCCTACTACTGTAAGTACTGTTAGTGGCCAAAGCTGAGAACAAGCTTCACAATCTTGTATGACATGAACCAAATCAGAATACTTGATAGGGATGTCCAGTGTCTTAGCCATGTGCCACCCCATGGCAGCTCCTCTGTGGCCCCTTTTTGTGTAGTCATAGGGCTGCTTCCTCAGCACCTTTTGAACTGGCTAACTTTAGCTCTGAGTTCCAGGCATCATACAGGTTCTTAAATATTCTGGGAAGCTATTAGTTTATGCACAAAGAGTAAAGCATCTCAGGATTTTGAAATAATAATTAGAGATCAGAGCCCAGGAATAAATGTGATTGCTTCAAGAGCTTATAATCTAAGCCCTAATTTCCTTATAAGTAATTTAAATAAAGCTGTTTCTAGAGATTTGTTTTTTTTCTTGAAGCAGGTGACAGTCTTTTTAAAAAAAAAAACTTTTATTTTTAAAGTTTTAGATTATAGAAAATTTACATCGAAAAGATAGGGGATCCCCATATAACCCACCCCCTCCCTCTCTCATATTTTTCCCCTATTAATAACATCTTACATGAGTGTGGTACATTTGTTAAAATTGATGAACAAATTCTGAAACATAAAAATATGGAATGCTTCACGAATTTGCACGTCATCCTTGCACAGGGGCCGTGCTAATATTCTCTGTATCATTCCAATTTTAGTATATGTGGCCCCAAAGCAAGCACTCTGGAGACTATTATCTAAAATCTATAGTAGAAGTTTTGTTTCATTTTACTCTTACAGTTTACCAAGATAATGTTGATCAACAGGTAAAACATAACATATACACTTGCCTTGCTTGTCCTTTCCTTTAAAGTACCTTTTTGTTGAAGATGAGCTAACTGCTTGCTCTATTAGAGAAGTGCCAGAGCAGAAGAGTATAATCAATAAGGGATATTGGTTGTTTTCATAACTTATATCACATTCTTCTAAGAATAACTAGAGCTGTAATCATCAATACCGCAATGTAACATAGATCAGTATTAGGATAGAATATTGACAGTGGGGACGTAAGTCTTTAAGAATTTTATGCAGTCCCTAAATATATAAATAACATGTAAGTAACATTTTGCTTACACAGATTTAACCAACAGAGGATGAGGAAATTCCTTCAATTTTACAACGCTTCCAAGACACTTCTCATATAACTTATAATAAATGAAATTTATATTTTTTAATGTTCTTGAAAGTATTTTACTTCAGATTAAAATGAACAGCTTCCACACTTTTCACTATAAGATACACAGTATTCATGAATAAACTTCAGCAGTACAGGGGAAAAAAAACTATTTTCCCAATTATTTTACAAAAACCTAAGATTCCCAGTGAAATTAAGGTTATCTTCCCCCTTCCACCACCTTAATATGCAGATTGGGGTGGCATCTGGCAGGTTTCTCTGTTATGAAGTTTTTTGTTATCAATATCAACTCATATATTTCTACTTAATAATAGCTTCCTGGAACCAGCCATTTATTTTCATTCAAATCCTTTAGTTTAGAAAATGCTTTTAAAAACTTCCTACAACCTATAACTTCCTATAACCTCTTAGAACCATTTGTAACCATTTAGACTAGTTACTACTTCATCTTAATACAAATTTCTCCTTTAACTCAGCTTATTAAATCACAGTCAGCAACAAACAAAATTGACTTTCACAAGCCCTCTATAACTTTTCATATCCATTCAAGTCTTGTCCTATGTATTCCTGCCTTGATTTTATGAAAACCAGCCATTTTGTTTTAGGACAAAAACACACTCCCTTAGACAAGCTTATCAAATTTTAGTCAGCATTGACAAATATAATTCACTTTCAGAAACCTTCACTTCTTTCCATATCCATTTAAGTCTCAACATCCCTCATTCTGTTCTGTGAAAAACTAGTCATTTCACTTTAGAACAGATCTACATTCACTTCTTTAACTTAATTTCATTAAACACAAACTTACAGTTTTCATTATCTTAAAGATCTAATAAGTATAATGCTAATTAATTTTATTAGTATTGGTATAAATCTAGGGAGATTATACCCACGTTGAATAAAATTGAACCAGTTATAGTTTATGTAAGAAATGTTTTTTCTGTTCCTCCATAGGAGGCTAAAATTTCATTTCCATAATATTTTAAAATTGTGAACAACCTCAAAAGCTGACTCTCAGGCTCTGGAATGTATATTATAATTGTTTAATTTGTTTCAATCATAATTTAGAAAAGCCTTTTCAACCTACTCAGTTTTTCCAATTTTCCAGGCGTACTCGTGTGTGTGTGTATATATATGTGTGAGTGTGCTTATTTAATTTTTAGCTATTTGAATAGACTGCTTTTACGAATTTTCATTTGTTAATTTGATATTATCATCCAGAGGTATGAAAATATACAACAGACAAATAGAATTTAGACACAAAAACAGAAACATAAAATTCACTAATTTGACTCATTTCTCATTCTTTTGGTATGGCTGTCTTCACGTTTTCTGTCATCCCAAGCTTCTAGTTTTTATACCATTTAAAACCTCTTCTGTGATCACTGTTGCCTACAATATGCAAGCTTGTTCTTTGAAATACTATTATATAAAAGAAAATTGGAGAAAAGTTATCTGCACATTATTTGGTTAACAAGTTTTCAGCAAGGGATTTATATTCAAGAGGCTCTGCTTTAAACATTTTGGTTTTAATCCAGTAGTAAGGCTCCACCCCTCCAAACCTCTCCCACCCCACCCCAGCCCTTTCATTACAGGTTTCTGTTGGTTACCAACTATCTGTCCTTGGGGCTTTCTAATTTCTGAAGAATGTCTCCCATCCCTTGAGGGGTGACTGAAGGGGTCTTACCTTTTTGTTCTAACCCTGATCTAATTCACCTTAGTAGTGCCCCTTGCCTTCTAAAGCACAGGCTTTTCTCAACTTGACCTTTAAGGAATGCCTAGGGTTTCTTCAGGAGTTCCTGCACGACTTTATTTCCTATAAATTCAAGTTACCAGTTGTACCAATTAATCTTTTTACTTTTTTAGTCTCCTCTATAGAGTGGGATATATTTCCCCAGTTATATAAATCTGTCATGGGA
>PVKH010040771.1:0-11018 GCA_004027955.1 Chaetophractus vellerosus | reverse complement strand
GTCAGTACAGAATGTGCTCAACATTTTCCTTTATTGTAATTAATGTTATCCAATTGCCCAAACTAGGCAATAACCTGCCTTCATTGCCACTTCTGCCCCATCTTTGCCTTCCACTGTCACCTTGGACATTGACAAAGACTGGTCCTTCCCAAATTGGGGAAGGATTCTCTTGGGAAACAGAATAAACAGGAGATATCTGTTAATAATATAAGATTTTATAAGAGTCTCTCATGTGACCGTGGGGATGCACAAGTCCAGGTTCCACAGGCAGGCTGCAAGCCAGGGGCTCCGATGAAAGACCGATGAAGGGTCCTTGATGAGTTTCTGGGAGAAGTTGGCTGTCAAATGATGAGCTGGGAAATTCTCTCTGAGTGTTGACATCAGTTCCCTTTTATGGCAGTCAACTGTATGGATAAAAGGGTCATCCATTCTTGATCCAATCTTGCTGATTGATGCAGATGTAATCAGCCATCCATGCAGTAAACTCACTGGTGATCGAAGTCCATAAATGCTCTTGTATTACAATTAGCCCAGTGCTTGCTGGACCTAATACCTGGACACAATCACCTGGCCGAGTTGACACATTAGCCTAACCATCATGTCATCCTTTTTGGGTTTCTAAATATGCCTCATCCCTTTTGTCCACCAAGGTTTGCATGTTTCAGAACTTCATCCCAGACACAAAGAATCCAAATAGCACAGAAGGGCCCAGAAACCTGCAAAAATCTCTCAGGATAAATCCAACGCTCAGCCAGGTTTGCAAAGAACTGGACTCCCTTCCCATCTCAACTCCCAGATTCTTACCATGGGTGGTGTCTACACTGTTCCTCCTGTTTCTTGGATATGCCCTGTCCTCTCACCACTCTTATCTTGGTTCAGTTTCCTTCCTCTTACCCATGGATTCCAATCTGTTTTTCATGTCTCAACCATGTAAACCTCCCTGTCTATTTTGTACATTCCCAGCATTCTTATTATTTCTTTTAAAAACATTTTAAATTAGGTTTGTTAAGTTTTGACATATATAAACATCCATGAAACCAACCCCATAATCAAGATATTAAAATCTTGAACATATAAATTTCTATAAGCATTTATGAACGAACAAAAACCCAATCTTCAGACTCCCAGGCTATGGCTTCCTCTTTAATAAAAGAAAGTTCATGTGAATTTTTTGTTTCACTTTTAATTTTGAAATACTTTCAAACTTACAGGGCAGTTACAAAAATAATGCAAACCCCATACAGAAAACTCAAACATAACCTGCCCCCTTTTTTTTTTTTTTAAAGATTTATTTATTTTATTACGTATCTCCCATTCCCTCCCGCTGCGGCGACGCCGAGACTGGTCACTGCACAGGCGTGGCTTTCCCTGTTTGTGGGCGGCTTCTGCTTCCAATCATGGCCAGCTCTCAGTTTGCGGGTGGCTGGCTGCGCTCCATTCGCGGGCGACCTGCCCTGCCCGTGGCGGCTTTTGCCCTGTCCGTGGCAGCTTTTTGCCCTACCCACGGTGGCTCTGGTCCGCCCATGGCGGCTTGCCATTCTCAAGGCGGTCTGCCCGCTAGGAGAGGTCCCCGGGAACCGAACCCGGGGCCTCCCATGTGGTATGCTGGTACCCTATCCACTGGGCTGTCGAGCCGGCCCCTCCCTTTTGTTATTATGGTCTTCAGCTCTGTTTGGTTACTTTATATAATTTCTATCTTGCTATTGATATTCTCTTTGTGTTCATCTATTGTTTTCATTATTTCCTTTAGTTCTTTGTTGATGTTTTCCTATAGCTCTTTGAGCATATTTAGGACCATTAAAAAAAAAAAAACTCTTTGTTTGGTATGTCCCAGGTCTGGTCTTCCTCATTGATGGTTGCTAATGCTTTAATTTTCTGCTTTGCCTGGGCCATCACTTCCTGTTTCTTTGCATATTTTGTAATCTTTTGTTGAGCCTCTATATTTTGATATTTTAATGTGTTATTGCTGGAATTTAGACTTAGGGGTTTTCTCTTCTTTAAGCTTTTATTCAGCTAGTGTCATAGAGCTTTCCTTGAATGCCTGGAGATAATCAAAAGAAAAAGAAAAAGAAAAAAGAAGGAAGGAAGGAAAGAAAACATCTTTCCCAGTCTTTGCAAATTGACCTGTGGAAATGTTCTCCTTCAGAGTGTATCCAAAATCCAGTGAGTTTAGGGAACAGCTCTAAGCCAAAACAAAGGTGGTTTCCTGATCCATTTTGTGCATGTGTCTTATCTTGGGCATGTGTGTGTGTGGCCCTAGGAAATCCCCCTTTTACACAGATATGAATGTCCCATTTTTCCTAAGAAACAGGGAAACATGTTTCCAGGCACCACATGAACTACAGCCAGCAATTCCCTGCCCCAGGCAGCATGACTTGACTGCTCTCCCACAGTGTTCTGTAAGGCAAGTTCTGGGACAATTCCCTCAAGCTGCCGCAAGAGGCAGATTGGACTAGACATATGTGCTCCCACCATATGCACTCAGGTTACTACAGGTTACCCAGGATATGAAGTACAGCGACTAGAGAGGCACACTGGGAGCATGGGCCGGTTCTATACTGAGCTGTTGTACAATGTGGGAGTGGCCAGAGAAGGTGCCATGAATTCCTACTAATTTTAAGTTGTCTTTTTTAAAAATATATTTTTTATTTATTTTTAAAAGATGCGTAGATTACTTAAAATGTTACATAAAAAAATATAAGGGATTCCCATATGCCCCACTCCCTACACCTCCCACTTTTCCCCACATTAACAACTTCTTTCATTAGTGTGGTACATTCATTGCAATTGATAAACACATTTTGAAGCATTGCCACTAAGCATGGATTATAGTTTGCATTGTAGTTTACACTCTCTTCCACTGAATTCTGTAGGTTATGGCAGGATATATAATGGCCTGTACCTGCCATTACAATGTCATTCAGGACAATTCCAAGTCCCAAAAATGCCCCCATATTATACCCCTTTTTCCCTCTCCCTGACTTCAGCACTTTTGATTCACACTTGCCCTGTTACTGTAGTCCTTTAACTATTTTCAAACTCTGAAAAGATACGTCTCTGCCAGTTCTTGCTGGTTGTTCAAAACTTCCATGGGGGCGACGGAGCCCTGACACGTCTCACTCTGCCATCTTGGTTAGGTTGGGGCTCATCTACCTTTGCTGTAGAATTTATTCCACTGGGCTGTGGCTGTTTTATTGTGCACCTGGAAGTCCCTTTCCACAGGGAGAGCTCTGAGGCAGAGGAGCAGACTTACTCATTGGTATCCCTGGTGACTTGCGTGTGCCCAGCAAATAATATCATCATGCATTTTGTGGAAGAACAAAGGACTGAACAGATGGTCCTATGGCCACTCTTGACCTCATACTGCCTGTCCTGCTTGATTGCTTTGGTCCCACATCACAAGTCTCCAGAGTCCATGCATTCAAGATGAATTTGAGCATCTACAGTATGCCACTTAATTCACTAAATGCTGGAAGT
This sequence comes from Chaetophractus vellerosus, assembly GCA_004027955.1. Classification (NCBI taxonomy): domain Eukaryota; kingdom Metazoa; phylum Chordata; class Mammalia; order Cingulata; family Chlamyphoridae; genus Chaetophractus; species Chaetophractus vellerosus. Next base: position 7,541 of record PVKH010040771.1, on the reverse strand, counting down.
ATAATGGTGAGAAAAACACGCAGAATTCCTCATTTCAGTGAGTCAGACAGTTTCCTCTCTAAAATAAAAATAAAAAATCTTTGCAATTTGTGAAAAGCACTACAAAGGAGGCCCTTTAAGTCTACATGGAGGAGAACAACACAACCTAAATTTGAGTAAGTGCTCAAGGAGGACCTCTGTGAGGAGGGAGATAAGAGCTGAATCCTGAGGGGTGAGGAGGAGCCTGCTGTGCAAGGGGTGCGGGTAAAGATGTGAAGACCCTCAGCAAAGAAAGATTCCAGCTTGTTCAAGAAACCACAAGATGACTGTGCTAGTTTCCCAGCACTGGCTTAACACAGCAGAAATTCATTCTCTCACATTCTGGGGCTAGAAGTCTGAAAGTAAGGCGTTGGCAGGGTCATGCTCTCTCTGAGGCTCTAGGAAGAACTTTCCTTGTGTTTTCCTGGTTTCTGGTGGTTCTTGACATCTTGGCTTGGCTTAGCTTGCAGATGCATCACTCCAGTCTGCCTCCTTTGTCACAGGGTACTCTTCTCCCATGTATCTTCTCCCTTTTTGTTTCTTATAAGTACACCCATCTTTGGATTTTGGGCTCACCATAATCCAGGATGATCTTGTCTTGAGATGCTTACATTATCTCAAGACCTGCTCAAGCAGTTACATCTCCAAAGACTTTTATTCCAAGTAAGGTCAAATTCTGAGTTTCCAGGAGGATATATCATTTGGAAGCAAAATTAAACTTCCTACCATGACTCACATGGCTGGAGCACCATGGCAGGAAAGGAGGCTAGACAGAGGGCAGGGCAATGAGGTCTTAGTTACTTGGGCATGGACTATAGATAGAGTAGATTTCTTTAGGCTTTATTTTTCCCTCTTCGTTTCTACTTGTCCATTACTAGGAATATGACATACAATCACATTGAGGAACACAGCACATATTGATTGCAGTTACACTCTCTTCTTAGGAAGCCCCAGTAGTTTGCTAGGAGCATAGCAACACTCTGTTTCCAAGGACATAAGCCCCCTATCTGGCCCTGAGCCAGAACCCATGGGCCCTAGCTTCTGAGAGAAGTGTTTGATACCTGTGGCCTCACTCTCAGCAATCCCTGATGGCTGGAATTTGCTCCTAGGAGATGCTGCTCTGTCCTCGCTTTCTTGAGTGGTTGTCAAGTGTGGGTGTGAGAGGAATGCAGCTTCAATATGGAAATTGGACTCACTAGCAAGGCAAGAGGCAACCTTTTGAAATAGAGGATAAAAGTGAACCCTGTTGTTCCTTCTCCATTCACACATTGCCAGGGGACTGTCAGAGGATCTGATGGGAGTTTTGTTGTGGAATCAATCACTCATTGCCTCCTGGGTGACAGGAGAACACCAGAATAGGCTTTACTTTGGTTTGTCTCTCAGTTGGAAAGGCGTTGGGGTCAACACTGCAGAACCACAGTGATAAGTTCCAGGCTTGGAGGCTGCATGGTGAACATGAAGGTGCTGAGGGCTGATTTTGACAGTTGTCAGGGTATCTGCCTCTAGGATGGGATCCATTACGCTCCTCCCAGCTCCCTGGTCAAGCAACTTCCATCACAAGGTGCAGACAAATTCAACAGATTTGTGCCAATATGCCTTTTAAAAAGCCAAGACAGCTTTGGGCTGCATCTGATGTTTCAGTCAATGAACTGTAAACGTGGAGACCCAACTGGAGTAAAAGTGCAGATTGTTTAAATGTAGATAGCTTTTAAAGTTGATTTTTAAAACTGAAATCCAAATAGCATTGTCTTTCTATCTTTCAGGTCTGAGTGGGTCTAGAATTGACTTGCTCCCACTGTTGCGGCTGCACCCTTTTAGTGGTAGTGGGTGGTTCCCACATGTGTGGGGGCCCAGAGGAACTGCAAATGCCTTCCTCAAATTTCCTGGCATTCTTAGGTTTGAGCTATTGGTTTGGACTTGATAATATGTGTGAACTTCATTTCAGGCCCTTTGTGTCTCAGCAGATCAGTGGCCCAACCAAGGCTGGACAGAAAATTTCTCCAGGGATTTCTTTTAATATTACCAAGTCCAGATAGTCAACAGTAATATTGTAATATTTTACAGCAATAGCAGGAAGATAATTTAAATTAATACTAAGAGACAACAATAGGGGGTATAAGGGGGTATGGGATTTTTCCTTTTAGAGTAATGAAACTGTTCTAAAATTGACTGAGGTGATGGCAGCACAACTCTGTGATGAAAATGAGAGCCACTAAGTGTATACTTTGAGTGAATTATATAAGACTGTATAACACAGGGGATTCAGTTGTGGATAATGGACTGTGGTTAACAAGACAAATATAAGAATGTTCTCTGATGGACAATAACAAATATACAATACTAATATAGGGTATTAATAATTGGGTGGGTTGGGGGAAAATGCACCAAATGTAAGATATGGGCTATAATAAGTGGTGATATTTTTACAATGCTGTTTCATAGTTTGTAACAAATGTTTCACAACAATGCAGGGTGTTGGTGGTGGGGAGATATATAGGAGCTTTATGTGATGATATGCATGTTTGTTTTGTAAATTCACAACTTTACTATACACTTATTGTTTATGTATGTTCATGTATCAATGGTATACTTCAATAAAATTTTATTTTAAAAAAGCTTACCAAATCCAACCTGCTTCAATTCTAGTGAACCAGGAAATTCTGTGGATTGGCCAGTGTGGAAAGAGCTGGCAGGCCTTGACATCAACATCCTATCTTATACATTTTCTGCTTTAGGATTCTGGGCAATGAAGTAGTATGCAAAGCACTGAGCATCCAAAAGGAAGATTAAAATATCAGCTTTTTAATATAAAGATTGCACTGGAGTAGACAGTCTGGACCTGAGGGCAAAATGCTGCTCCTTTTCCTTCTTTCCTGAGCCCCGCTTTTCCCCCAAGGGAAGTCTTACCCGCCCTGCTCTGCTCAGCCTACCAGCTGGAGGAGGAGTCAGGCAAAAGGGGTCCCATGAGGATGGGCAGAGCCAGGAGTGGTCCCAGCAAAGGCAAAGGAAGATAAGTTCATCTCCATCATGGTGTTCTTCATCCCAACCCCTAGAGCCATATCACTTTCTGCTCCTCCTTGGGAAGGAGCAAGCAAGAGGAATCCAGAGAGAGTAGAAATGTCCTCCTGCCACTGGGATGTGAAGAAGACTCTACCCTAGAGAAGATGGGGAATAGATGACAGTTGTCCCTCTACTGATGGCAACATTGTTTCCCACTCTACCCAGTCCATCTCCATACTCCAGCTGAGACCTCAAGATAAAGGAGTTCAATCAGGCCTCCCTGGTGGAAACCCAGATCCCTTACTTGCATCCTTCCCTCAAGTCTGCTTTAAAAACCATTGCAAGTTAATTGTTTTAGCTAACTCCTCCATACATGGAGACTGGAGTAGGTGAGTATTGCTGGAAAGAAACATTCTGTACCTAGCCAACTGTATCCTCAAAACTGATCATTGATTTCTTTAATATCCTTTATCAGTACCCTCTTTTGTTAGTCTAAATAATCATTTCCAGTATTTACCTGTCCTTTAGCCCCTATTGATCCTCAAATGTGACTTTCCTTCTTACTTCACAGAGAATGCAGGGCTCGTGGTGGAAGCTCTTCAAATCATCATTTTCTTCCTGCAATTTAATACTATTTTCACTTGCCCTTCAGCTTTGTCCTCACTCACAAAGGCTATCCTACAATGCCCTGACCTCCCGTTTGTCATCAGTTTGTTTCTCTTTCTTCTTTCTTCAGTCTGTTCTTCTGCATTGCTTTTTTCCCACAGAATTTCACCTTTATATTATAAACAGTTAACTCAAGTCCTTTCTGGGTTGCTATCCCCCTTCAGATACCATCTGTTAGTTTTTCTTTTCATGGCTCTGTTTCTAGAAATAAAAGCCTATGTTTGTTGTTCCTGCTTCCTCACCTTCAATTGGATGCCCTTCTTCCTTAGGTAGTCTGGATTCTACCCATGTGCTACTAAAATTCTTCTTATCAAGATCCTCAGTGAGTAGCCAGGAAGTAGCCAAGTGGGTCATTTTTGTCTTTGCTGGTATTATTGAGTGTTTGACACTGTGAACTTGAAACATTATTCAGTCTTAGTTTCTGTTATGTTTGTTTTTCTCTCTCTACAGTTTCCTGCCTATTCTCTGGTGTCTCCTTTCTTGTCTTCTTTGAAGAGTCCTCATGTCCTCCCACCTCTGATGGGAAAAAGTATTTTCTAAAAACTTTCCATGCTGTGACTTACCTCTCATGGACAGTGCACCACAGTTCAACACATCTATTTGAGAGAAAAGTCTGTAAGTGCGACTCATGAGACTCTAAGTCATTCTGAAATAAGCCTGTGGCATTCTGTTCTCTTCTGTAATTCTTACTGAGTCCATCCTGCCTGAGGCCACATGTCTGCATCCTTGGGACTGACCTTTGAAGACATTCTTACTATAGCACTCACAACACTGACTCCAACAATCTGTGCAAGGTCTTTGTGTGTAACCCCAAGATGGGTTCCCAGTATACCTGAATACATGACTTGTTCCAGCTGACAATCACTCATTGAATTTCAAGCTTAGTTATTTAAATTAACCAAAGAGTTCCACTTTTGTTATTTTGATGGTGGGAGATAAAATAAGCAGGATCAGCAATGAGCTTCAATATAGCTTATTACGTCTAGGAGCCCATCTATAATTTGGAGATGGGTTTACATGCGGTCACATATTGGCCTCTTCTGTGAAGTGCTGATTTGTAGAGCCCTGGGTCCTGTTCTTTGATTATTGTGATTGTGGCTTTGTTTTCTAACTTGCTTTAATCACTAAATTCTGCCTCAAAGCCTGCAAAGAGAAGGCTGCAGGGTAATTGATTAATGAACACAGTCTGAGAGGCTCCACAAGGGCCCAAAAAGTAATGCTGTTCTCCCTTAGCTTTGTTTGACTGCATGCTGCTTCTGTGTTTGTCGGTTTGTTTCTTTTCTTACCTCTACCCCCTCCTCTTTTTTATATTTTTAAAATTAGGTGCTGATAGCTTCTTTCTTCTTTTCTGGTCGTCTTCTTCCTTGACTTTCTACTCTCTGTGTATAGTGATTGTGTCTACCAATGCTATCTCTTCTCCTTCCTTCATATTTTTACCTTCAACTTTCTGTTGTGGTTCTTACATTCTACCTTTTTTCATTTGTTATCAACTTCATGCTTGTCAACTTCCATTTTGTCTATTCTGTTTTCTTTCTTTTTTTGTATTAGCTTTTTTCTTTCAACCTTTTCTTTATTAGTTTGCTCTCTCCTCATTATTCTGGCCTTATAAAATATTCTATATATTTTTCTCTATTTTATTCCCCATTCCATTGTAGGCATTCCACTTTTTCCCATTAGTCTACAATGCCTACATGAGTTAAATATTCAATTTACTAAGTTTGATACGACCCCTCTTCTAACTTTTATCGATAGAGCTATTATGCTTTTTCCTTTCTTACCCCTTTCGATTCCTCTGGCTCTAATCTTTTTCCTTCAAGGGAACATAGAAAAAAGCAAGGAAATACAACAAGGGGAAGAAAGTATCAAAGAGAAAACTTAACACACACAGAGAACTATAAACTAAATAAAACTCTAGAGCAGAGAGAGAAGCTAATCAACTGAATAAACCCATCAAGAAAAAATGATGACCAGAGGGCAACAAAAAATTACAAACCATACTGAGAAACTGGAAGACATGGACCATTCCAAAGAACAAACCAAAAACCAGGAAAAGATGCAGAACATAGAACAGTTAATCAAAGCAGTTCAAATAAATATCATGGACCAACTTAGTGAAGTGAAGGAAGAGATTAAGGATATTAAGAAGACACTGGGAGCACATACTGAAGAAATTGTAAACATACATAAAAAGATAACAGATATGGTGTAGATGAATAGCACAATCCAAGAAATCAAAAAGACGATGGATTCACATGACAACAGATTTGAACAGACAGAAGAAAGAATTAGTGATGTGGAAGACAGTACATTTGAAATCAAACAGATAGTAGAAAAGATAGATAAAAAGATAGAAAAAATCCATCAGGGACTCAGAGATTTAACCGATAACAAAGATGTACAAACATACGCATTATAGGCATCCCAGAAGGAGAAGAGAAGGGAAAGGGAACAGAAGGAGTTTTGAAGGAAATAATGGCTGAAAACTTCCCAACCCTATTGAGGGAGATGGATGTACATATGCAGGAAGCACAGCACACCCCAAACAGTATAAATCCCAGCAGTCCAACTCCAAGACATATACTTGTCAAAATGTCCGATGCTCAAGACAAAGAGAAAATACTCAAGGCAGCAGGAGAAAAGAGAACCATCACATACAAGGGAAGCACAATAAGATTAAGTGCTGATTTCTCAGCTGAAACCATGGAGGCAAGAAGATAGTGGTATGACATAGTCAAGGTACTAAAAGAAAAAAAAATTCAGCCATGAATTCTCTATCCAGCAAAGCTGGCATTCAAAAATGACAGAGTTCAAAATATTCACAGATAAATAGAAATTAAGGGAATATGTCAATAAGAAACCTGCACTTCAAGAAATACTAAAAGAAGCTCTAAAGGTTGAAAGGAAAAAACAGGAGAGAGAGAGTTGGAGGAGAGTGTAAGAACAACTAAAAAGACATAAAGAGTAACAAAAACTACATAGGACATACATAAACCCAAAGAAAATATGGCAGATGTAAGAAATTCATTGAGAGTAATAACACTGAATGTTAACAGATTAAACTCACCAGTTAAGAGACACAGATTGGCAGAAAGGGTAAGGAAAATATGACCCATCTATATGTTGTCTACAAGAGACCCACCTTAGACCCAGGGATTCAAGGAGGCTGAAAGTGAATGAATGGCTGGAAAACAATTTTACAATCAAATAATAACCCAAAAAGGGCAGGAGTAGCTATCCTAATATCGGACAAAATAGACTTTAAATGCAAAACAATCATAACAGACAAAGATGGACACTCTATGTTAGTAAAAGGGGTAATCTCTCAAGAATAGAGAACAATCATAAACATTTATGCACCTAATCAGGATGCCTCAAAATATGTGAGGCAAACACTGGAAAAACTAAGTGGAGAGATAAATGCCTCTACAATTATAGTGGGGGACTTTAATACACCATTATCACCATTAGACAGAACATCTAGACAGAGAATCAGTAAAGAAACAAAGAACCTGAATAATACATTAGAGGACTTGGGCCTAATAGACATACAGAACACTATACCCTAATACAGCAGGATATATATTCTTCTCGAGTGCATATGGATCATACTCCAAGATAGACCACATGCTAGGCCACAGAACAACTCTCAGTGAGTTTGGAATGATTGAGATTATACAAAGTAATTTCTCTGACCACAATGGAATGAAATTGGAAATCACTAAGGGCCAGAGAACTAGATTAGGCATGAAGATATGGAAATTAAACAGCACACTCTTGGACAAACAGTGGGTCAAGGAGGAAATCTCAAAGGAAATCAGTAACTACCTCAAATCGAATGAAAATGACAACACAACATA
>PVKH010040770.1:0-11066 GCA_004027955.1 Chaetophractus vellerosus | reverse complement strand
AATATATATATTCACCTTTGAAGAAGCTAGGGAAGGGTCACAACAGGGATGGAAAATGATCATTGATGGGGGGGGATCAGGGATGGGGATACATGGGAGGAAGTCCACCAGAACGTGCATAAAAGGCATGCATAATTGTTCAAATCCTTACAGAGCATGGTCACGGAGTGAAGAATTACTCAATAAATGGAAGAACACTGAATTCCCATCCTGGAGAGCTATGCCATATTTTCCAGGAGAGTAGCAACATCACCCCAAGTGTAGGGGCAGTGTCTGGCAAAGGAGGATGGATTATTGATGGGCCCTTGTTATTGAAGACTAGCCTTCTGAGTCTTTGCTCTTCAAAATGAAACAGCCTAGTGTTATGGGATGCCTAAGAGCTGCCTCTTGAGAACCTCCTTGTTGCTCAAATGTGGCCTCTCTCTAAGCCAAACTCAGCATACGAATGCATTGCCTTCCTCCCAGTGTGGGACATGACTCCTGGGAATGAGCCTCCCTGGCAATGAGAGATTACTAACAAATGCCAACGGGCAGTACGACTGGAAAAAGACTTCAAATAAAAGGGGGAAATGGTAATGACAAATGAGTTCATAGGGCTGAGAGACTTCAAAGTGAGTTGGGAGGTCAACCCAGAGGTAACACTTGTGCAGATCCCAGTAGGACCTCCTAGGCTTCCAGTATGTATATCACCCCAAACAGAGGGCCTCCTGAGGGCTTTAGAGGTATCCAGGCCCTATATCAGGGCAGATAGCCCTAGAGTTTGGTGCCTTACCAGTGGGTCCTAATTTGGAATCCTTGCTCCTGAGAGTGACAGAGTCTGACCGAAATATGTCTTCACTGCACATGGTCCATCTGTCTCCTCTATTCAAACCTATATTTGATGCCAGAGTTTTAGGTGTACTTCCATAGACCAGAGAATATGGTCTGTCCATGTGCCAACTGGGTCCAGAGACTCTGTGGACCTGCAACTCCTATGCTACAAAACAATGGACTCAACCAGGGCACCTAGTTGGATGATGGACAACAGCTTTCCTGGGGAATGGAGACAGCCTGCAGCTGATGGCAGGATAATCTCTTCCATCATATCCATGGGATATAAGCCCCCTCTCACTTGGTGGTGGAGGGGATGTCACCATCCTAAGACTCCTCGGGATTGTGGGAAGAGCTATGGTCTAGAGTGGGCTTTTTGGTGTCCTGTTATAGACTTGCTGTGATTCATGCAATGGAATAAATGACAAAATCATGTGGAGCCAGGGGCCACTGGACACTTTGGGGGCAGCAAAAAGGAAGGGCAGTTGTAGTACAGGGTCTTTTTTGGGACTTGGAAATTGCCTTGGGTGATGTTGCAATGGAGGATTTATGCCATTTTATATCATCATGTATCATGCAGAACTTGTGGGAGATAGGGTGGTCTACACTCTGAACTGTAGTCCATGCGTGGTGGCAAAGCCCAAAGATGTGTATATCTATTACAGGTGATGTGTCACACTCATGTATATGTGGGAGGTTGTGGGAGGGGTGGGGGTGGGGCATATGGGTACTACTAAAATTTCTGTGTAACATTTATGTAAATTGATGTATCCTAAAAAATAAAATAAATAAATAAATAAAAACAAAAACAAAAACAAAACAAAAGACTCAACATATTTGCTATAATGTCAAAACAGAAACAACTGAAAAATTATTTGTAATTTACAAAATGTTGAGGATTAATTTAAATTAAAATGTAATAGAAATATTCAAGAGAAAGTGATTATAAATGTATTAGATGATATTCACTCAGTTGCAAACAAAACACATTTCCAGGCAAGTTTAAATAGTAAGAAAATCTACTGAATTACAAAACCACAAGGGATATTTTACTTCAGTACCTTTGGTTCTGTTTCTCAGTAGTTCCCTCAGTTATATCTTCCATTATGTGTCGACAGCATCCTCAGACTGGCTTTCCCCCTGAAGGCCAAATGGATGAAGGCCATGCCAGAGTTCACATCTACACTCAATGCATTTAGAGGTAGAAAGACAAGCTTTTTCAGGGATTTCTTTTAAAATAAAGCAAAAATATTTATCATAAACTTCTAGAAAATAAATTTTTTATCTCATTGGATCAAAAAATTTACATGCTTTTCCCTCAACAAACTCTCTTATTCATTGTTGATATGTTTTGGGGGCTGGGATGCAGAAATATGCAAGCAAAATCATGATGACTTAGAAAAGGGAAAGGGGAATCAATGGATGTAAGTCTTACAACTAACAATACTCACCAAATAGAGGGTAGAATCAGAGGTACAACATCCTTCTAATCAGAGAGTCTCAAAATGTTTGGGTCTTTGGACTCCTTTATGATCTTAAAAATTATTTAGAACCTGGTAAAAGCATTGTTTATGGGATTTTATCTAACTGTATTACTTATATTAGAAATTAAAAGTGAGGAATTAAAATATTTATTTATTCATTCAAAAATTAAATTAACAATTCTATTTCATGTTATCTTTAATAGTTGTGTTAAAATTTTATTGAAGCTGGTGAGAGATGCTTGGAGATTTACTTTGCCTTTGTCACATTCCATAAAAAAATTTAAATGAACAAGGAAAAACAAAATGCAAAGAAGTAAAATCTTAATAGTCAAACATAGCCTTAAGACAGGACATAGAATACACTTTTCTTTACTGAGTTTTTAATATAATTTTTTTTCCTGCATGAAATACAGAGTTCTCATATAACACTGAATTGTCAAGTGCTTGTTTTTGGTGTGGTACATAAGTTACAATTGATGAAAGCATATTTTCATAATTGAACTATTATCTATATTCCATGATTTAACTTAGGATTCACACTTTATTGCTTTATTTTTAATTTTTATTTGAGAAGTTGTGAGTTAACAAAATAATCATATATATCATATAGGATTCCCTTGCATTGCCCCAGCATCAATATCTTACATTTGACACATTTGTTACAAATGACAAAAGTATATAGTCATATTACTGCTATGTCTAGTCCATTGCTTATATTTGGTGTATTTTTCACATGAACTGTCCTATTAGTAACACCATGTATTAGTATTGTGTATTTGTTATAGTCTATGAGAGAATATTCTTATATTTATGCAACAGTCCATCATTCACCGTGGGGTTCGCTGTGTTAAACATTCCCCTGCTTTGTACAATCCACCCAAAGTTTACACTCAGTTCATCATAGAGTTTTGCTGTCATCAGCTCAGTCCATTTCAGAATATTTTCATTACTCAAAAAGGAAAAATCCTTACAATTTTATATCCCCTCATTACTGACCCTTAGCATTGATATGTACCTTCTTTGTGATTGTTACAATATTACTCATACTCATAGCTTATGTGTTACATTAGTTATATTGTCCCTATGTATCTCCATATTCTTAACACCTTGTAATAGAGGAACATTCTCGTATTTGTACTATTCACCACAATCATCATCCACCACTGAAATCACTATGTTATACAGTCCCTGGATTATCCTTTAGCTTTTTTTTCAATTGAAATTAACCTCCATAGACTACACCTTTCAGACACAATCACATTTATAAAACTGAAGCTTTGATTATACTCACAATAATGTGTTACAATCAAGTGTAACCATTTCCCCACATTTACAATCCCCCTTATTAAATGTTCTACATACATTCAGCATCATTGACTCCCACTTTTCAACCCACTTTCTATCTCCTAGTAACCTATACTGTATAGTTTAACTCCATGAGCTTATTCATTTTACTTGGTACATTTTAGTGATACTATGCAATATTTGTCTTTTTGTGTCTGGCTTATTTCACTCAACATAATGTCCTCAAGCTTCACCCATGTTTTCATATGCAGCCCAAGTTTGTTTCTCCTTACAGCTGAATAGTAATCCATCTTATCTATATACACATACATATATATATAAATTGTTTATCCATTCATCAATTGACAGTCACTTGATTTGTTTCCATCTTTTAGCAATTGTGAATAATGCCACTATGAGCATTGATTGCAAATGTCTGTTCAGGCCCTTGCTTTAAGTTCCTCTGAATATGCTGTTAGTTGTGTGCTTGCAGATCATATGGCAATTCTATATTTAACTTCCAGAGGAGCCATGCAACTGTCCTTCACAGAGCCTGCACCATTTTACATTCCTATCAACAGTCAAGGAGTGTTCCCATTTCTCCAAATCCTCTGCAGCACTTGTAGTTTTTCACCTTTTTAACAATGGCCATCCTTAAGGCATGAAATGAAATCCCATTGTGGTGTTGATCTTCATTTCTCTAATAGTGCTGTTGAGCATTTTCCATATGTTCTTTGTCCATTTGTATTTCTTCTTCTGAAAAATTTCTGTTCAATTCTTTTGCCATTTTTAATGGGTTTTTAAATTTTCCTTTGAGTTGTATGATCTCTTTATATAACAAGGAAGATGCTTTAAACTCATGAAGTGAGAGTCCTTCAAATTAAAATTTAAACAATATTTAATGTTCCAATCCATGATTGAGTGCCTTTCCATTTATTTAGTTCTTCTTTGGTTTCTCTAGTAATATTTGTAGTTTTTTAAATACATGCCCTTTATGTCCTTGGTTAGTTTATTCTTAAATATTGAATTCTTTTAGTTGTTATTGTAAATCAAATTTATTTCTCACTTCCTCCTCAGATTGCTTGCTAGTAGTGTATGAAAAAGGTAGTCATTTTTGCATATTAATCTTGCATCCTGATACTTTGCTGAACTTGTCTTTTAGTTCTAGAAACTTTGTTGTAGATTGAAATTTTCTGGGTATAAGATCATATCATCAGGTAATAGTGAAAGTTTTACTTATTCCTTTCCTATTTGGATGAGTTTAATTTCTTTTTCTTGCCTAACTGTTCTAGCTAGAACATCTAGCACACTATTGAATAACAGTGGAGACATTTTTCAGCCTTGTTTCATTGCCCATCTCAGTGGAAATGCTTTCAGTCTTTTTACCATTGAGTAAAATGTTAGCTGTTTGTTTTTCATACATGTACTTTACAATGTTGAGAAAGTTTCCTGCCATTTCTTTCTTTCACAGTGTTTTTATCATGAAAGGATGCTGTATTTTGTCAAATGCCTTTTCTGTATAATCTGAGATGATCATGTGATTTTTCTGCTTCAATTAGTAATATGATATATTACACTAATTGATTTTTCTTGTGTTGAAACACCTTTGCATAACTGGGGTAAACCACTTTTTATTGTGGTGTATACTTCTTTTAGTATGCTTTTGGATTTGGTTAGCAAGGATTTTGTTGAAGGTTTTTGTGTCTATATTCATTAGAGAAATTGATCTGTGATTTTCTTTTTTCATAGTAACTCTGGCATTGGTATTAGGGTGACATTCACTTCAAAGAATGAGGGGGAACATTCCCTCCTGTTCAAATTTTTGGAAGAGTTTCAGCAAGAATGGTATTAGATCTTCAAATGATTAATAGAATTCACCAGTGAAATAATCTCCTGGGCTTTTCATTTTTGCTAGATTTCTGATGATTATTTCAATCTCATTACTTGAAATTGGCTTGTTGTTGTCCTCTGTTTCTTTTAGGATCAGTGTAGGTTGTTTGTGTGTTTCTATGAATTTGTCTATTTCATCTATGTTGGCATACAGTTGTTAATATTATCCTTTTATGAGCTCTCTTACTTCTGTGGGGTCAGTGTTACTCTCTTACTTCTGTGGGGTCAGTGTTAATGCTCTCCCTCTCATTTCTTATTTTATGTATTTGTATCTTCTCTCTTTTTTTGTTAGTCTCCCTCAACATTTGTTGATGTTGTTGATCTTCTGGAAGAACCAACTTTTGGTTTTGTTGACTCATTTTTTTTTTATCAATTTCATTTATTTCTGCTCTATTTTTTGTCATTTCTTTCCCTCTGCTGGCATTGGAATTACTTTGCTGTTCTTTTTCTAGTTCCTCCAGGTGTTGGCTTTATCTCTCTTTTTGAAAAATTAAGCATTGTGGGTTATAAGTTTTTCTCTCAGCACTGCTTTTGTTGTATCACATAGGGTATGATATGTTTTTTTCTCATTTTCCTTTGTCTCAAGATGTTTACTGTTTTCTCTTGCCATTTCTTATTTGCCTCATTGATTAAGAGTGTGTTGTTTAATCTCCATATATTTGTGAGTTTTCCCTTTTTCTGCCTGTTATTGATTTCCAGTTTCATTCCACTATGATCATAGAAATTGCTTTTATAATTTAATCTTTTTAAACTTATTGAGACCTCCTTTGTGACCAGTTGTATGGTCTATCCTGGAGAAGGCTCTATGAGAGCTTGAGAAAATTTATATTCTGCTGGTTTGTTTTGTAATGCTGTATTAATGTATGTTAGGTTTGGTTGATTTATAATATTATTCAAGCTTTATGTTTCCTTACTTAGCCTTTGTCCAGATGTTCTATCCAATGCTGAGAGTGGTGTGTTGAAGGTTCTCTTATTGTGGAGATGTCTAATTCTCCCTTCAGTTTAGCCAGTGTGTGACTCATGTATTTTGGGGAACTCAGGTTAGATGTATAAATATTCATGATTGCTAATTCTTCTTGGTGAATTGTCCTTTTAATTAATATATTATGACCTTCTTCATCTCATAACAATTTTGCATGTAAAATCTAATTTTGCATGTAAAATCTAATTGATCTGTGTAGACTATCTTTTTCCAAACTTTTATTTTCAGCCTGATTGTGTCCTTGCATCTAAGGTGAGTCTCCTGTAGACATCTTCTAGGTGGTTCATTTTTTTTCCATCCGTTCTCTCAGTCTATGTCTTTTGATTGGGGAGTTCAACCCAGTTAAATTAAATGTTATTACATTCAAGTCTTTATTTACTTTGTCCATTTTATCATTTGGATTTCCATTGTCATATCTCAGTACTGTTTGTCTTTTTACACTTTTAGTTACTCTTACTAATCATCTTCTTTTCCACACTTTTCTACAAGTCTCTTCCCTTGTATTTTTCTTTCAGGCTGCAGAACTCTCTTTAGGATCTCTTATAAATCTGGTCTTTTGATAACACACCCAGTTTTTTGTTTTGGTTTGTTTTGTTTTGTCTGTGAAAACTTTAAACTCACCTCATTTTTGAAGAGCAGTTTTCCAGATAATGAATTCTTGGATGTCAGTTTTTCTTTTTCAGAACATTAAGTACACCATACCACTGCCATCCTTCCTCCACGGTTTCTCATGAGAGATCAGCACTTAGTGTTATTCAGCTTCCCACCTGTATAATGCATTGCTTTTCACTTGTTGCTTTCACAATCCACTCTTTACCTCTGATGTTTGACATAATGAATAGTCGGTGCCTTAGAGTATGGCTATCCTGATTTATCCTGTTTGAGGTGCATTGTTTTTCTTATATATTGATATTTATGTCTTTCATAAGGGGTGGAACTTTTCAGTCATTATTTCTTCAAATATACTTTCTGCATTTTTTCCATCCTCTTTCCCTTTGGGCACCTTTAACATGTATGTTTTTGTGTTTCACATTGTCATTCAATCCTTTGAGAACCTGTTCCATTTTTTCCATTCTTTTGTATTTCTGTTCTCCTGCCTTTTCAAGTTTATATTCTCTGCCCTCCAATTCACTAATTTTGTTCTCTACCACTTCCAATCTGCTGTTATATACCTTTCATGTATTTTAGTTTTGTTCATTGTGCCTTTCATTTTCATAAGCTCTGTTACTTTTCTTTGCAGGCTTTCAAATTGTTCTTTATGCTTACCCAGTGTCTTAATATCTTTTATCTCTTTAACCATATTTTCCTTCAACTCTTTGAATTTATTTAGGTAATTTGTGTGATTATTATAGATTAATTGTCTTAAATTTTGTTTCTCATCAGGATTTTTAATTTGATCATTTGGCTGAGCCATATCTCACTCTTTCTTAGTATGGCTTGTAAGTTTTTGCTAATATCTAGGCATCTGATTATGGTGGTGAATTTACTGTGATGGTCAATCAATTTCTCTTTCTAGTGGTTTTGTTTCATGGCTCTTGTTGATTTTTGCTTCAACTTATTCTAAATCTTTAAAATTAAGTTATCAAACCAGGGCCAGAATCCTCCTCTTGATGCTCCAACTAAATCCCAGTATGGGTGGACATGAGATACTCCCAAAGCTTTTTTACTTATTGCAGTTTCCCTCCCTGCCAGAAGATGGTGCTTTATTGTAAACCTTTGCACAAAGGTGTCTCTTTCACCCTCCCCTGGCTGCTGATCCTGGTTTGGGCAGATCCAAAATTCAAAATGGGCTCCACTGGCCAAACTCACTGAATAGGAAACACTCTCCACAACCACTGCACTTGCCCTCTTCCCAGGGAGTAAGATTTCTGTTCCCCTCTCAGTTAGCTGCCGTTTGCCATGGGTTTTACCTACTATGTTCTCCTTAATGGTGGGGCATGGGTGCTGGCCATGGTGATTAGTAACACATGGTTTTCTCTTTGGCCTCTTCATATCTCTGTCCCTCTCCCTTCTGGATTATGAGTAGCACTCTCTTGGTCTGTAGACCCCCAAAACAACTCCCTCCAACAACTTTTCTGCCCTCTTCTGTTTTTCTCAGAGTGTTGAGCCCTGCTGTCCTACTCAGATGCCATATTCCCAGAGGTCTATTGTTTTATTTTTAATATTATTCTTACCATTTCCTTGGATTGACTTCTGGACAACATTTTTCTTCTTTTATCCTTGAACTAATATGATATTTATTTTAATTACTGTAGATTTATCACATTTTAATTTCTGTTGTTTAAATCAGTCTTTTCCAATATTTTCTTGGTTTATCTACCTGACTAATTTTAGAATTGTTTACCTAGTTCTTAATAAATCCCCTCTGATATTTTTATGTAATTACCTCAAACTCTCACTTAACTTATGATAAATATCTGACTAGCAATAGCCACATATTTTAGATCATTAAACAAAGTTTCATACCAGAATGATTCAATAACTAAAGGTGAAAATTGGAAGTATCTGAAAATATGAATGAATATTTTACCTTCTTTAAAATGTGTTTATATCTATGCACTCCTCTTCTTTCAGGGTCTTCTTCAGGGTCAGGTTTCTGCATGTATTATGTGAATTATTCTGGCTAAGCTTTTTGATTTATAGAATCTCTTTTGAATCAAATACCAGATCACATCTCTAAAATTACAAACATACTACTCTGCTGAGAGGAAGACTTCAAGGTTTGTTGCTTGTAAGATTAAAGAAAAGCTTTCTTAGTGTACATTTTTTTAGGGTAGATTAAGATTTTAAGTAATCTAATATACTGCCACCCTTTTTTCTCACACTCACCAACTGCTCCCAGGAGCAGCTATGTCAGCTTTATCACCCATTGTGCTGTTCCCTAATTCAACACCTCCCAGGGCCAAGCTCATTACCATAAACTTGGTTTTTGGGCTCATGCTATTTACCACATTTATCCCCAAATATCAAAAATTATTCCATTATTTAAGGCATATTTATTTCTAATTCTATTATACCTAAATACCCCAGAATATTGATCTCCATCATATGAACTCCCAAGCATGTTATATAAACCAGAACAATCTAGGATTGTGCATATATAGTATGCATTACTTCTTATTCATATGTTTTTCAATATATTTCTTATATTGCAAACATTTTGAGATTAACTCTGATTTAAGCTACTGTGACTGTAGCTGAAAAATGCTTGGAAGAAAGGCTGTAATGATTCAAAATCCAACTGTAATCAACCTAGATGAACTTGGGTAACCTACTAAATATTTCCTAGTAAGAGTTTTACTTTGAAAAATCATGAAAAATAATACCTAATTTATGAATAGACAATATATGAGAAAATTCTAGTTTAGTGCCTAGCAGATAGTAGGGTCTGTGTAAGTTATTTTTTCTCTCATGTTGCAATTTTAGGTGATCAATAAATATATATTTTTGATACTTGCACAGCAACTACCTCTTTGTGCTAATGATATGAATATAATGATTTATACTGAAAACAGTGCAGGTTAATGATATTCCTAATAACAAACAAGACAATGACATCAGGGATCAAACAATTGACTTAATTGATATATTCAGGATTTGTAGTGTCATAATTCATGAAGAACTAATCAAACGACCTGAAAAACATTCAAATCCATAGGGATTTCATTGTCACATTGAAAACAGAGTGAAAAATCCCCCTTACAAAGATGCTTTATTTCAGACCGCTTGAGCAGATTAAAAACTAAGAGAATAGATGAAAATGTTCTTAATTTCAGAATACATGTTCTGTATGAATCTATATCCAATCATTATCTCTAGAAAAAAAACAAAGACAATCAAATTCAAAAGCACAGTTTTTATCTGATGATGTTTGTTTAGAAGGGATAAATATAAGAGAACATGGATTTAAGTTTCTAAGATTAAGGATTCTATATATTTACCAAAAATGTTATATTTATATACTGTGATTTCTTATGGTATTTGTTGAATTTTTGAACATTGAAATTAATTAAACTCTGACAGAATATGTGAACTAGTAGTAGTCATTTAATGGTACTTGATGGATTCAATTAGCTTATATTTTGAAATATGCCTCAGTGGAAACATTTCTTTCTCAATGTATGAATTTATTCAATGATTACCTGACTTTCACATCATCTAAATTTAATTGTTTAATATTTAACAAACAAAATAGCCACTTTACATTTTCTCAATATCCTTGACTTTGTAAAAATTATCATATTAAAATCTGTTTGCAAAATGACTGATATTTATTTTGGAATGTTTTGAGATTTATACTTCATAATTCTTTTTACAGCACTTATTACTTCCTTATTTCTTAGACTATAAATAAAAGGGTTTAATAAAGGAATTACTTGAGTATAAAAAACAGCCACAGCTATATCTTTATCTTCTTCTTTGACTGAACTTGGTTGAATATACACAAAAATTAGAGAACCATAGAATATTGAGACAGAGAGAAAATGGGATGCACAAGTAGATAAGGCTTTGCCTCTTCCTGCTTTTGATTTCATTTTGAAAACAGTGAAAAGGATGTAAAGATAAGAGATAAGGACTGTGATATTAGTAAAGATCTGAATTGAACCTGCAAAGAC
>PVKH010040769.1:0-11022 GCA_004027955.1 Chaetophractus vellerosus | reverse complement strand
GTGGGCAGGGCAAGAAGCTGCCACGGACATGGCAAGAGCCGCCACGGGCAGGGCAGGTCGCCCGCTGATGGAGCACAGCCAGCCACCGGCGAACTGAAAGCCGGCCGTGAATGGA
This sequence comes from Chaetophractus vellerosus, assembly GCA_004027955.1. NCBI lineage: Eukaryota > Metazoa > Chordata > Mammalia > Cingulata > Chlamyphoridae > Chaetophractus > Chaetophractus vellerosus. The sequence continues at coordinate 10,907 of PVKH010040769.1, read as the reverse complement.
CGCAGAGACTGCCCACAAGTGGGGAAAGCCACACCTGCGCAGTGTCCACTCTGGGCGCGTTGCCGCAGCGGGGGGAAGGGGAGATATGTAATAAAATAAATAAATCTTTAAAAAAAATAAATAAATAAACCTCATTTGAAAATCAGTACTGATTTTAATGGGCTCGGTAACATCTATAATCTCCTAATGTAATTCACCCTAGTCGCTGATACTCCACTGTTGTAATGTCCCTTACTAAGAAGGAAAACAGATTGCACACAAGAGCAAACTTGGTTCATTAAAACCCTGTGCCTATGTGTACTGAGCAATTGGGGACATGTAAAAAATAAAGTAATTCCCTTATTCTTGAACAGATTATAGCAGGAATCCTCGGCCTTTCTACTGAGATAAGTCATGCACTGCTCAAGTACCAAAATAGTAGAACCAATAGGAAAATCTGAGTTTTCCTAGAGTGTTCAAAATATTCTGCAATTTAAATCTAGCATCTTCAGCTGGAAATATTCTAGGGCAGTGTTTATTTGCTTATTTAATTATAAGGGATATGTAATTTATTCAAAATTAAGATGGCTATGCTCAGGTTGCTTCCATATTGTTTGTTTTTCTAAATTTTACATTTGCACTAATTGCAGATTAACATTCAATTGTAAGAAATAATGGAGAAGGTTCCATATACCCTTCATCCAGTAAGCCCTGAGTAAAATCCATCATGACCATATTACAATATCAAAATTAGGAAATGGTCTAAACAGGTTTATTTTTTTAAATGCCTCAAAGACTTTAACATTGCAATGATTCTTGTCATGTCAATCATAATCACCTGTGTAATCTTTTTTTTTTAACCAGGTCAACACTGACTATTTTTAATATGGAAAGGTGTCAGTGTAATCAAAACCTCTATAATTATTATCTTTTGAAAAAAGATTAGTGACTCAATACAATAAAATATTTTGCCTAAAATTAATTCCAGTCCACCAATAAAGGGTTATGTATAATTTAAAGAGAAAAAATACACAGTGTAATCTTTTAGTATTAATAGTGTTTGCTTTTGTCACAGCATCTGTAGTATATGGCATATGCTCTAGAAAAAATTTCCTCAGAAATACAATAGTGAAGTTAAATCTCTAAGTCCATGTTATACAATTGACCAAATATGGGTGACCATTTGAGGTTTCTGTATTAGAACATTATAAAGAAGACATAAAAGAAACAACTGAACAAAACGTGGAAGTAATTGATATGCTAATTTGCAATGAAACACACCTGATCAGAGTGAGTAAATAAATATGTAATCATATACATATATACACATGTATGTTTATTTATTTTTATATATTTATATACATATATATTCAAAAAGTGAGGAATCTGCTGATTGTAAATATGATCAAGTTCTCTAAAGATAAAAATGTTATTTTTGAGTCCCTTAATGATTTTGATATACTATCCAATGAATAGAATTCACATGGATCTGTTTCCTTCCATTTGAGCATATGTTTGTCAAACATTTGTTGAGTCACTTCAATGTGTCAGACTCTGCTAGGAGCAAATGCTGCAACATTAAGAATTCACAGGCTAAATCATGTACTAATAAAAAGAATGGTTTTAATAATTGCAGAGATACATGACAAATGGCTATCTCTTTTTCTATAAAGATTTTTTTATCTTTTCTCTCCTCCCCTCCTCTCCTAGAATAATTCTTTGACTATTTGCCAGAATAGATTGTCTAGTATTTCTCAAAGATATCATCTTCTTATCTACCTCTCAGTTATTATTTTATGAAAAAAATAGAGAGCTTGAGGCAAACAAACATAGAGAATTAATGAGGCATAGGACATTTCTACACTGAGAAATCCAGTGACAAATTTACTGATATGCTTCTGGATATTTAAACAATTAAATAATGCTAGTGATATATTTCTAGAGAACAGGGGAGATAATTCAGAGATGTCTTTTCTCACAGAAAGTCAGATTTTCTGTCTCAATGAACCTTTTACTAGTTTGTGAATAACTCCACTCTATTAGTTTCTTCCTCATGAGATTTTCTTTTTCATAACATCTTTATTGATATATAATTCACTTACTATAAAATTTACTGATTGAATGTGCACAGTTTTCTTGAATCACTGTGATGGTTAAGCTAATGTGTCAACTTGGCCAGATAATGGTGCCAAGTTGTTTGGTCAAGCAAGCATTGGACTAACTATAATACCAGGGCATTTCATGGACTTTAATCATCAGTGAATTGGTTGCGTATATGGCTGATTACCTCTATAGTCAACTGAGAAGATTACAGTCAGCAATGAATGACAGCTCATCCAATCAGTTGAAGACCTTAAACAGAGAAGTTATTTCAGCATTCAGAGAGAATTTCCATCTCTACTTCATACTGCCAGCATCTAGTGGGGAACTATTTGAGGACCTTCATTGGAGTCCCTGGCTTGCAGCCTGCCCAATGGAATCTGGCCTTGTATATCCCCACCCTAGTTACATGAAACAATTTTATAAAATCTCATACTATTTACAGACATGTTGTTTCAGTTATGTTTCCCTAGAGAACCCTGACTAATATAATCATCATAATTTAACAGAATATTTTTGTCACCTGAAAATAAACCCTGTTACCACTAGCAGTCACTCCCCATTTCACCCTTTCCCCTGCCCCGGGCAGCAACTATATTCAGTACATTATTTCTCTATGGATTTGCTATTCTGGATCTATTTTAGGTTCATTTTTACATCAGTACTTTATTCCTCTTTATTGTTAAATAATATTCCATTGCATGGATATACCACATCATATTTATCCATTGATCAGTTGATGGACATCGTGTTGTCTCTACATTTTGGCTCTTATATATTTCACAAGCATTTCAATGAATCTTTGACTAGGCATTTTTCTCTAAAAATGCAATTTGAAACACTAGAATATATATATATATATATATATATATATATATACTGAATTTCTATAAAATAGATTATGGGAAAAATTGCAGGTACGGCGTTTGGGTGGTAGAAGAGGTTTCTGGCACTTCAATTTCTGTGATCAAAAATCTGTGTGGTTCCTCCAAGCCTATATTCATTTTTGGTAGCTCATCCACTATGTGTTCCAGACTAGCCTACTTATTTAGTTGCACACACTTTTCCAGGGGCCAGTAAATTTTCAGGGGCAATGAAGTCTAATCCATATTGAAGAAAAAATGCCACCTGAATTGTGGAAGTGCCTTCTTTGTTATAGGTCATGAATGTTATTATTTGTAGAGTTGATTTTGATGGTTTCCTGGAACAATTTGGTGTCCTTTGAGTAATAAAGGAGCATCATCAGTGGCTATTCCTTTTATTAGCCCAGGTTGACTCAAAGTTGACTATGCTAATGAGGCAGAAGAAGGGACTGAGATATGGATTCCAGTTCTTCCAGTTGCATTTTAATAAAGCATATGAGTCTAATTACAAAAGGGATTTTTGAGAGAAAATCATAAAAGACATCATTTTATTCAATCTCTATCCAATACTTGAATTTGCACTACTATATTTCCAGCTATGTATTTATTTATTAAATTTATTCTTTTTCCATTCACAAGGTAAACATACAGTCACCTGGCAATGATATAGGCAATAAATATGTAGCAGCAAACAGTAAACAACACAAATATTCTTCTTGTGCTCACCAAATATACTTGTATGCAGGGAAGAAATTAATTAGGTAAACAAACAAAGTGGAGGTATTGATAAATATTATTCAGAAATAGAGAATGGCAGCATAACCAGGAAAGGCTTGCAGAGGAGAACATACTTAAGCTATCTGAAGGATGAGCTAGAGTCAACAAGACAAAGAGCAAGGGGAAAGAATACCTGGCAGAGGATAAATTCATTCTTATGTGGGGAAAAGATTGACAATGTTGATTGTACAGAAAAGTTCAATGTGGTTCAACAGTAGTAAGAAAGGATGGTGTGGCACTGAATGAAGATGAAGAGGTAAGCTGTTGTCATGCAGGATTTTGTAGGGGTTAGGGGTTTCCCTGTAAGTACACTTGAGGCATTGAGGTATTTTAAATGGGGTAAAATGACCCACCTGGTTTTGAAAAGATCCTTCTCGCTGCTATTTGCTGCATACTTTAGATGATGAGGTGCATAAAGTGGCCTTTAGCGTCTTCCAAGCAGAAAAGAATAATGGCTAGGGCTATGGGTGTAGCCAGAAGAGAGAAAAAGTAATGCTAGGTCTCTGCTTAAATACTCATAGAAACAATGTCTCCAAATTTTTACCTATTCTTTTAAAAGAGAATGGATTGTGAAAAGGCTTTCCTGGAGAAGGAATCAGTTTAGGCTTTAAAATAAACAATCTCATAACCTCAGCGACAAAAACCACAAATATCTATTTTCTTTTAATTCATCTGCAGTTCTACTGTGGCTTTACTAGATTTGGATGGTTATGGCTCCTGGTTTTGAGCCAGGCTCATATTTGCTCACTATGTTTTACTAGTCTCTTGGAATAGTGGTTACTCAATAGTGTTCTCATGACTGGTGCGAAAAGTGTCAGAGGGCATGCCCAGCCATTCAAGCATATTTGAAGTCTCTCCTTGTAATTGGCATTCTGTGCCTTCAAATCACATTTCATTAGCCAAAGCAAGTCACGTGGGCCAGCCCAATATCAATGTGGCAGCGAAATAGCCCATCTACTGTAAATATTAGGCCTGCAAGAGACTCATGGCTAGGAATATGGATGTATACTTCTAACACAGAGAGGAAATAAAAAATTGGGAAAAAGACCCCAATTTACCACATCTTATAGTTAGGGATAAATTCTACATACTAGCTGTTATAACTCTATCAGTAGCCATACAGGAAAGATCTAATTCTTAACTCAATAGACGTTTAAATGTTTAAAGTCAGCTACTGATATACAAACCCCCACATATTTTTCAAGAAAAAAAACATAGTTCCTTTATTTACTCATATAATGTGAGAATAATATTAAAATACTTCCCATCCTGGCCCCAAATGACTTTTGAAGTCTTATCTCATGCAATTCCCAAACTTTTGTCTAGTCCTTGAATCACACAAGCAGATACATGATTCTGTAAGCACATCATGAACTTTTAACCTGTCATGCATTTATTCCTGATATTTCTTTCAGCTAAAATTATTTCATCTCCACCATGTTATCCTGATAAAATCCTTTTCCCTTTTCAATACCACATTCAAATATCAAATCTACTGTGAAGCCTCCCTTGAACCTGCTGGCAGGATTAATAGTTCTTTCCCCTGTGTATCACTGTATTATTTTAGTGCCATTTGTAACACAGTCACTGGAGATGGAAAGTCTTTTCTTTTCCCAGCCTCTAGACTGCCCAAAAGATGGAAATTTCTTCCCATCTGTGGCATTAGGATGGCTGTATACACTGACACTGTGTCATTTGTCATTCCCTGAAGGAGACAGAAACAAGTCCGGTATAGTAAACAGAAAATGGTTTAATAGACAGAATTGGAAGTGCTTGTGGCAGTTTAATATAGTTATGAGTTCCAAAAACAGATATGGATGGTGCTTGTAAACTGGTCTGTTCTTCTGATCATGATTAAATTATGATAAGGGCTTTGACTGGGCCACATCAGTAGGGCGTTGAACCCCACCCCTTGGTGAGTGAAGAATCAAAGATAAAAGACATGGCAAAGGACAGAGTTGGAGTTTTTGATATTGGAGTCCTGATGATGAGTTTTAATGCTGGAGCCTGGGGAAATAAGCACACAGAGGAGCTTAGTCATGAGAAAGATGCAAAGACCCTTGGGAAGGAGATGAGCCATTTGCCTGATAGTCTACAGCTGGCTTTGTGGAAAGAAGCAAACCCTAAATGGCGTCATAGTCTACAGCTGACCTTGTGGAGGTAGCAGAGGAGCTGAGCCCTGAGACAAGCAAGCCCTGGGAAGAGAGGAACCCAGGAAGCCTGAAACTTCATGGAGATCGGCAGCCATCTTGCTCCAACACATGGCAATAAATTTTGGTGAGGGAAGTAACTTATGCTTTATGACTTGATAACTGTGGCCTTTACCCCAAATAAATACCCTTTATAAAAGCCAACCGATTTCTGGTATTTTGCATCAGCACCCCTTTGGCTGACTAATACAGTTCTGGAGGCGTCTAATTGATTAGGGCTCTAGGAATAATTCCAAGAATACATCAGAATTAAACCACTAGGGTCTGTGCTCCCTCTGTAATATCAGAAGAGTGGTGAATTAGGAAGCTGCCATTGGAGCCATTAGTTTCAGAATGCACTGCTTTAGCCCTAGTTTATGGATCAGGAAGCTGGAGGCAAGAGGTCATCAGTTGTTCCTGCAACACCCCCACGTAAGTGCTGGATATGGAAATGGTGCTGCAGAAAAATCCATGTCTCTGAAACCTAGCTTGTCAGGGGAAAATTGCAAAAAGCAGTAGGAATTTTGCTTTCATCTAAGTTGCAGCTTTCAAACCTTGTATCAGTGCATTTAATTGTGAAAACTAATTCTCATTCATAATACCTAATCACAAAGGAGTCAGAAAAATATAATTTTTAGCTTTGGGAATTGATGCAGAATGTCAATACACTATCTCTCTAACCCTTTATTTCACTTTAGTCTTCTTGCACTACAAGGGGTACAGGCAGGGATCTGATAGACAGGATAGCTCAAGTCTGACAGCCTTTGGTCCTCATTAATTTTTCTGTGTACATTTAAGGTATTAAAATAAATGAAAACATTTAAGAGCCCTCTCTTGGGTTCTTGAGTCATCTTCAATTGATAGGTATGAGACAGCAGCTGGCCAGCTAAACATTATCTCAATACAAATGACTCTTCTCTTGAGTCAACCCCAAGCTCTGGGTTTAGAAGAAAGTGCTCCAAAAGCCCAAGTCTATTTTGCTTCAAATGCAAATAGTGTTTTCAATCTTGGTTTGTTTTGTTTTGTTTTATTTTTGGAGATAAAAGCCAAAATTCAAAGCACAAGCCAACCAAATAATCATCAAATAAACAATACATATTGAATTATGTATATCAATTTATTTAATTGGTTTTTTTTATTTTTAAAGAAGATTTAGATTACATAAATGTTACATAAAACATATAGGGGATTCCCATATGCCCCATCCCCTCCTACTCCCCCACTTTCCTACATTATCAACATCCTTCATTAGTGTGGTACATTTGTTTCAAATGATGAACAACTGTGGACTATAGTTTACATTATAGTTTGCATTCTGTCCTGCATAATTTTGCAGGTTATAACAAAATATATAATGGCCTATGTCCGACATTGCAATGTCATGCAAGGCAATTTCAAAGTTCTGAAAATGCCCCCATATTAGACCTATTCTTCCCCCCTTCCTCCTCTCAGACCTCTGGTGGCCATGGCCTTTATATCGATGATAAAACTATTTCCATTGCTAGAATAATAATAAGTCTATAATAGAATAATAACAAGTCTACTTTATTCCATTGTTCATTCCCCAATCTTGAGGATTTGGGAATGGTCATGCCCACTCTGCTTCTAATTGAGAGGGAGCTTAGATCCCAGTGGGCAAGGTCCATCACCTTCTCCTTTTTAGTTTTGCTGAGTGAGTCCAATGAACTTGAGAGTTGGTGTTGTGACTCTGCTGAGATTCAGGGCTCAACTGGCACATGAATGGACCAAAGATTTAAGTCTCTGGGATATATAATTAACAAGTATACTGCTAATTATAGTTTCAAATAAGAGGGGCAGAAAAACCATGTGTAGACTCACTATAAATGGATCTAACTCTATTACACTAAGAAGCATAAATTCCAAAGTAAGGCCCACTCTCAGGGTGCCAAATTCCTGAGCTTGTCTGGATGTCTCTAGAGCCCTCAGATGCCCTGCTGTTTGAGGCACTATTTATTGTGGCAATCAATGAGATCCTGCCGAGACATGCAGAAGTGAAACCTCTGGAATGACCTTCTGACTTACTTTGTAATCTCTTATCCATAAAAACTCTTTTGTATTTGATGTTTCCCCTTTATGTCAAGGTCTTTTTCCAGATGCATTGCTAGTTGGCACTTGGTAATAATCCCTGAGTGCCAGGGAGGTTCATACCTGGGAGTCATGTCCCATGCCGAGGGGAGTGCATTTATATGCTGAGTTTGGTTTAGAGAGAGGCCACATTTGAGCAACAGGATGCTTTCAGGAGGTAACTCTTAGACAATATATAATACCAGGCTAAGTTTTAATTTCACAAGAAAAGTTTCATAAGTACAATTATCGTTATCAAGGGCAAGCATAATTGTCTGTTTTCCTTCATTAGGCATTGCCCTTGTACTCAGAGGATTCTTGCTATCCTATTAGAGAATGTAGCAGACCCCCCAGGTTGGGAATTCAATATTCTTTCAGTTATTGTGTGGGTCTACATCTACCTAGACCATGTCTCATGAACACTTGAACATATTCACATGTTTTAGAGCTTTAGAGGCATGTCTCAGGTGAACCTTTACCCATATTTCCCCCAATCACTGACACCCTGCAGCAGTAATCCTCCCCTGCCACTGTTGTGACCTTTCTGTGATCCAAAACTTCTTCAAAAACCAAGCCAACAAAATAAACAAATAAAATTAATTAGAAAATGAAATAATAATAGTTTTAAAAATAACAAATAGAATACAAAAAAATTAAAAATATTGAAATAATAAAATTTTAGACATTGTATCTTTCATCACTGTAGGATGTGTTGTCTTGTATGTACAGTGACATTTTCTTCTGTATATTACCTTGGTGTCTTATTTTTTTCATTTTATCTTCAAAGAAGCTTTAAGTTACAGAAAATTCACATAAAGGATATAGGGGATTCCCATACACACAACACCCTCCCCCTTTTTCCCCTCCCCTAATAATAATATTTTACATGTGGATGGTACATTTGTTACAATTGATGTACAAATATTGAAGCATTGCTACTAACCATGGTCAATGGTTTATATTACGGTTTGCATTTTGGATCATACATTTTATAGGTTTTGACAAAATTTAAAATGGCTTATATTCTTTATTGCAAGATCATGCAGAACAATTCTAATGCCCTAAAATTGCCCTATAGTCCATCTATTCTATTTTTTCCTCCCCTCAGAACCTATGATAACCATTAAGTTTCAATTTTTGAAAAATAAAATTCATAGTGATTTGCAATAATATTGAGGCTTGATATATTGGTCTGTTTTCTTTTATTAGATACTGCCTATGCCCTTGAAGGATTCTTGTCCCTCTAATTGAGAACACAGCAGGACTCCCCAGGATGGGAGTTTAATATTTTCTTGTTTATTGTGTGGTTTCCACCCACTGAGATAACATACTATGACAACATGGACACTGCCCAACCACACCCTTCTACCTTATCATAGATTTTGTCCATATGGACATTGGCTCATCAACCTTTACTCCATTTCTGTCTCCTGTAAACCCATCTTCCAGATTCCAGCTCTGTGAGTCTGCTCAAATTGCTTAGGTCATATCACTGAGGTCATGTAATATTTGTCCTTCAGTGCCTTGCTTACTTTACTCAACATAAAGTCTTCAAGATTCGTCCATGTTATCCCATGTGTTAGTACTGCATTCCTTCTTACAGCTGAGTAATATTCCAATGTAAGTACATACCATAGTTTGCTTATTCATTCATCTGTTGATGGACATTTGGCTTGCTTCCAAATTTTGGCAATAGTGAATAATGCTGCTATGAATATTGGTGTGTGTATATCTGTTCATGTCCCTGCTTGCAATTCTTCTGGGTATATACCCAGCAGTGGAATGTCTGGATCATATGGCAGTTCTATAGTTAACTTCCTCCACAATGGCTGCAACATTCAATATTCCCACCAGTAGTAGATAAGGGTTCCCTGTCCTCCAAATCCACTCCAACACTTGTAGTCCTCTGTTTTTTAATAGCCACTAATATAATGGGTGTGATATGATATCTCATTTTAGTTTTGATTTGCATTACCCTAATAGCTAGTGATGTTGAGCATCTTTTTATGTGCCTTCTAGCCATTTGTATTTCTTCTTTGGAGAAGTTTCTATTCAAAGCTCTTTGCCCATTTTTAAATGGGTTGTTTGTCTTTTTATTTTTGAGGTGTAAGATTCTTTATAATGCTGGGTATTAAGCCCCTATGGATACATGGTTACCAAATACTTTCTCCCATTTAGTAGGCTTTCTTTTTACTTTCTTGACAAACTACTTGAAGCACTAAAGTTTTTAATTTTGAGGAGGTCCTATTTATCTCTTTTATCTTTCATTGCTCACATTTTGGGTGTAAAGTTAATGAAACCATGTCCTAGTAAAAGATCTCATAGATGCTTCCCTACATTATCTTCTAGAATGTTTATGGTCTTTGCTCTTATATTTAGATCTCAATCCATCTTAAGTTAATATTGTATAAGGCATGGTGGAAAGCCTCTCTCATTCTTTTGTATATGATATCCAGTTCTCCAAGCACCATTTGTTGAAGAGGCAATTCCTTTCCAGGTAAGTGAGCTTGGTAGCCTTGTCTAATATCAGTTGACCATATATGCAAGGATCTATATCAGAACTCTCAGTTCTGTCCCATTGGTTGGTATGTATCCTTGTGTCAATACCATGCGTTTTTGATCATTGTAGCTTTGTAATGTGTTTTTTTTTATTCGAATTTAGGTATTTATTTATTTATTTTTATTTTATTTTATATATATCTCTATATATTTTTAGGATACATTAATTACACAAATGTTACACAGAAATTCCAGGAGTACCCATATGCCACCCCCACACACCTCCCACAACCTCCCACATACACATCCCTCATCAGTGTGGCATGACGCCTGTGATAGATATAGATATTTTGGGGCTTTGCCATCAAGCACAGATCACAGTTCAGACTGTAGACAACCCTCTCTCCCACACAGT
>PVKH010040768.1:0-11022 GCA_004027955.1 Chaetophractus vellerosus | reverse complement strand
GATGGCGTTCTGAGCTGAGCAGGCTGAGGTTGCTGGGTTCCTCCACCTTATGCTCTAAGTCTGCCTCTCAAAGTTGCAGTAACTCACCCACCCTCCTCCCCAGGATAGCCTGTTTCTGGTGGGAGAGTGGGGAATTGGGCAGGACTGGTGCTGAGAATTCTCATCTTCTTTCCCTAGCATGAATTGGTATATTTCTACAGAAATAGCCTCGTCTTCAGTCCTGCAATCTCCTATGGAGAGAAGTGAGAGCTTTAGTAATATGCCTCCAAAGCCCCCTAAAGGAGAATTTTAAGAGACAGATTGTGGACCCCATTGCTGGGAGGGGTCTGCCCCTAACCAAAGGGCCTGGCTCAAGAGCAGAGAGGGTTTCCAGGGTTCTCACCTGGATCCAGAATCAAGGATTGGTTCTCACTACCTGCTTACTCCCAGAAATGCACCCCCTCCTTGGAGCTGTGTCACCTGGGAGCCATGTCCATGCAGGCCCACTTATCCATATCCTCTGCCAGTTCCTACCCCTACCCCCACTTCCTCCATTACCCAAGGCTGTGGTCCCAACCATGTGACTTTGACCAGGAGCTTGACTCTGAGGTATTGGGCTGAGGCTGGGGGTGGGGCTAGTCTCTTCCCTTATGGGAAGCATTTCTTCCCAGGTGTGGCCTCTTGAAGTAGAGAGTGAAGGGATTTCCCCATACTTGGTGCTAATTTACATTCCCTAGGGAACGCTGTGAAGACATCAACCCCTTGTAAAAAAAAAAAAGAACTAAGAGTTTATGCATGAAGGAGCGTATGAAGGAAGCCCCCAAGTGGAAAGGGATTAACAACCTGAGCTGACTCCAAAAAAACCCAACCCACCGTGTCGAATTCCACTTGGGGAATTCAGAACCCTGAGAGCAGAACAAGAGATAATGCCATCTCCTCCCAAGTTTTCACCTGGTGCCTATTCTCCCAGTTATCTTTGGACTTTGCCCTGGTCCAAGCTAGGACAGCTGCTGCCTCCTCCAAGGTGGGCTTCCAGGGCTGCTCTGCCCCACTGAGGTCTCCTGGCACAAACATGGGACTTTCTCTTTCCCAATTAGACAATCAAATAACATGGTTTTTTTGTGTTTTTCCCCCTCCTAAGGAAAATTTTAGGAAACCAAAGGGAGAAGGAAACTGAAAAAAGGAGTGTAAAGGCCTAGAAACAGGGGTTTATGGAGCTCAGGGGGCATTATCCAGGGTGAGCAGAGTTTGCACCCATCCCAAGGCCTTCTGGTTGGTAGTATCAGTTTCCCTAAGTTGGAGACACCAGTGTTACCTTCAACATCACTCTTTCTTCTCCACAACCAAATCTCCTCTCTGTTCTCACCCAGAAATGCCTCAAATCCTTTCCTTGTTTCCCATCCCACTGACCCTGCCTTGTTCACGTTCTCACTGTCTCTTTCCTGGACTCTGTGTAGCTTCCTTAGAGGCCCTTCCAGCCTTGTCTCTTCACACCAGCTTCTCTACCCAGAAGTCCCTCCTCCCTTGGGCCTGCCTCATGAATGTCTCACCTTTTAATAAAATTCAGCTCAAATGGCACCTCTTCTGGGAAGTCTCCTGGGACTTCCCCAGGCAGCACTAGTTGTTTCCTCCTCTGCACTTTTCACTTACCCCATGATAGCATTTATCTCAGTGCTTTGGAATTGCTGGGTAACATGTCTACTGACCTCACCATCCCTCACTGCAGCTTCTTCAAGGACCTGGACTGTGGCTTATATTTCTTCGCAGTCTCGGGTCTGCAGAGGGGCTGATCTGCATACATAGCCAGAAATGCTTGATTGGGGGGGAGGAGATGAAATGGAACCTTTGCATAGGTAGAGCCACCCCCTACACCTAGTGAGGGGTAAAAGCCAGTTTCACTAAAAGAAACTCTTCCAGCTTTGTTAGCTCACAAATTTCAGATGGTGCCAGTTGTCCTACAGTTTCTTCAAAGCTGCTGAGAGGGGTTACAATCTTAAGGAAGCAAAAGCCCAAGCACAGTAGGCAACTGCCTAAGTTCATGCAACCAATTAGTGACAAAAACCAGTCTAGAACCCATGCCTCCTAGTGCCCAAGGCAGGGCCCTTGAAACAATACCAACAGCCTCTCTTTGAGTTTTCCCTCCAGGCAGCAGCATATAATTATCAACATTAGTATTTGGAACTTATATGCAGCTTTTGCTTCACTGGCTGTTTTATTATCCATTCGATTAGGAATTCGGTATGCAGCCCAGGCATGGAGCAGAGCCAGGGTAGGGAGGGGAGAAGCAGAGGGAGGCCCAAGCCAAGTGGGGAGCCATGAGCTCCTGTGAGCAGAGGCCAGAGGGGAGCAGAGGTGCAGGAGGCACACAGGTGCAAGGGCAGTGTCTGGTGTGTGTGGGGGTAGTCTGTGTAGATGCTGTATAGGCCCAGACGAGTGATCCAACATTCTTCCTGGCCTCAGGGGGTTTATGCTCTAATGAGGTAGGGCAGGAAGAGAAGAATATATATATAACACTCAACAGGTGAAGCACCAATTCCAGCCCTGAGACAGACCACAAAGCTTAGGGAGTCCTCTGACCAGCCTTGACAAGGAGAGGCCCCAAACTCCTGCCTGGTGGCTCCTGGCCCCTCCTGTGCATGTGGGGAGCAGAACAGAACTGATTCCAGATGCCCCATATCACATGGAGTGAGGGGTCCCAGAGCACCCCCCCCTCATTAATATTCAATGTTATGTAGCATCCTTGGGTCTGAGGAGGGAGGAATCCCAGTGCCAGAGCCTGGTTCCCAGTGCCTCCTTCAAGTCCTTCAGATGCTCAAAGGTTTCCTTTGCAGGACCCTATTAATTCTCAGAAAATGAGAATAATGCCCCCTCCCTACCCCCTGGTACTGTGGTGAGTCTGGGGGCTTGAAAAAATAGTCTCCTCCTCCTTTCCACACTCAAGATGAGGATAGATCCATGCAAAAAAAAAAAGGGGGGGGGGAATTTAGGTTGGGGGAATAAAATATGGGGAGTAGAGGGCGGAAGGGGAGGATGAAGTAGCAAGGAGCCCTGGGCTCAGATCTCAGGGATCCCACTGGGAGAGAACTGAGAAGGCTCATCCACCCAGGGCCTACCCGAGGCCAATGTGCCAAATATGTCATATCACTTTGTCCTCACATGACACCATGAGGTTGATAGAACGTCCCCATTTTGAGGATGAAAAACTCAAGGCTTTGAGAGGTTAAGTAACTACTTAAGGTCACACAGCTAGTAAGGGGGACATTAGGACAGAAACTCAGGCCCATTGGCTTTAAAGCCTGTGCACTCCCCAACACAGCACTCTATCTCTAAATCGAGATTTTTGCCTCTGTGAACCCAGCGTCCTCATCTGTAAAATGGAAATAATTACATTGCTTCATAGAGTTGTTAAGAAAACCAAACGAGATTAGGTTGGCATAGGGTTTGGTATATAGTAAGTGCTCAATAAATCCTTTTTGTTTGTTTTTCTTTTTAGGGCATATCAATATCAAAAGTCAGGGCTAGGGAGCCTATGAGCTCCAAACTGCTTCAAGAAGCCCAGGAGCCGCCCACTGCTTTGGGGGGAGGAGGGATGAGAGGAGGTTTGGGGAGAGGGGTCGGGAAGAGGGCTCTGCTCCTGGAGCTAAAGCAAGTCGGTTGCAGTCGCGCGCCCCTCGCCCCGCCGCCGCCGCCTCTGGGCTCCCCTGACCTCCCCCCGCCCCAGCAGGGTCCTGAGTGCCTGGTGGGCTGATTCGGGAGCGTGAAGGGAGCACGGAGGCGAGAGAGAGGCGGCGGCGGCGGCGGGAGGCGAGGAGGAGGGGACCCTCCTCGCTGCTCTCCCTAGTCAGCGCGGAGCCGCCTCGGGCCGGGCTGAGGGCTGCGCGGCGGCGGCGGGGCCGGGCGAGGATGCTGGGCTCCCGGGACAGCGCCGTGCTGGGCGGGAGGCGGCGGCGGGCGGCGGCCGGGAGCTGTCCGCGGTGCTGAAGCGGCGGCGGCGGCAGGGGCCCGGGGCCGGGAGAAGGGGAGCCCTCTGGAGAGTTCCACCGCGGCCGCGAGGCGGGGGAGCCGTCGCTCACCGGCCCATGCCGGGTCCCCGGGCCCCGCGGAGGAGGCGGAACCGTCCGCGGCGGGACAGGTAAGGGGCCGTCTGGGGGCGCAGCGGCAGCGCAGAGCTAGACGCGGAGCCGGGGTTGAGCTGGGAAGGCCAGTGGGACCTTGCTCAGGGGCTGTGGGCTTTGACTGTCTGTTGACTGCATCTTGCCCTCCGCCAGCGACCGCGCCACGTCCACCCCTATCCCTCACCCCACAGGCTGGGATGCAGGGAGGGACCAAGAAACTGGGGCCAAGACAGCTACCTGGGCACCCTGACCCCACACCACCAGCCTTGACCCTAACCCCAGGTGGCTCTGAGACACCCTGCTCACTGACTGGTCTGCCCATGTAAGAGTCTCCCTGATGCCCTAATATGCCAGTCTCCACCTGGGCTCTGAGCAGGCTTCACTAAGTTCCCTTCCTCTCCCATCCAAGCCTGCTTACCAGGTGACTGGGGTGGCTGTGGTTCCTCCTGCCCCGAGATCCCTTTGCCCCAGAAATGCCATTTGGGCCAAGGAATGGGCCAGGGTCCTTAGGACTGATTAACCCATTTCTCTAGGGAAGGAAAGAGGTACCAGAAGATATCTCTTTTCCCTGCACTCTTTTAATGCTCATGGAAGGAGGCCAGTTTTGCGTAAAACTGTTGGATGCATGAGGGTTAAGAGTGGGGGGATCTGGGTTCTCTTTTCTATTTTGTGCCTGAATGCTGGTGACCCTAGACAGAGCCTCCATTTGGAGTTCTTCCTCTGTCTGGCAAGATTGTGCTGAATGAGCTCACTCTGGCCTTCAAAGTGCTTCCAGTTCTTTGGGGCAGAATTCCCGGAGTGGCAGAATGTAGCGATCAAAATAAAACTGCGTAGAAGAAGAGTGGCCTGTCACTGTGGCTGACCTCTGCTTTAAGCACTCCACTCTCCCAACTCAGCATAACTTCTTATCCCAGTAATAGAAAGAGCACTTGACTAGGAATTCTGGACCTATTGCTAGTAACATGGCTGTAGGCAAGTTACCTGAGCACTCTGAAGCTGTTTCCTCATCTCCAAAGTGGGGATGAGGTAGGTGCTCTCTATACCACAGGGAACTGCCCTGAGACTACTAAAGCAATGTCCCTGTACATCTCTATACCAGTATGAGCTGCTGTCACTTTTCCCATCCCCCAGCCAGATCATTGTCACCTCCAATCCCACTTCCCCCAAACCAGCCATGGCTCCCTTTATCCTTGGTCTCCCTAGAATCCCAGAATCAGTGAAGCCCAACTTATAAACCTTGAGGAGTCAAAGGGATAGAGTAGAGACCCTTCCCCCTTCTCCTCCATCATCACATACAGAAGATTATACAGGATGAGAGTCTGGCCTACAGTTTTGGTGTCCGGCCGCCCCCCACCACCACCCCGAATCAAATCTAGGGAAATAGCTCCTTGAAGGCAGAGAGTGTGTTGTTTTCTCTTTCTCTCCACTACTACCCACCATAGTAGGGACTCAGTAAGTGGGTGTAGAATGAGGGAATGAAGTGTTAAAGAACTCAAAAGGAAAAAAACAAAACAAAACAAACAAACAAACAAAACCATTTGACTGGGAGTGAGGAGCCCTGTGTTTTGGTCCCAGATCTGCCACTGACTGGCTCTAGGCAGGCCTTTCCCTTTGTGGCCTTCAGCTTTCTCACCTGCGGAAGAAAGGAGTTGGTCTAGAGGAGTGTTAGAGTTCTGAACCCCAGTGTTCTGTGTGGTTCTCTAAGTCTGTTCTCAATGCATGAACCCCTCAGGTCTCCTTGAACACAGAGTAGCAGCTTCATTAACCTGGTTTGAAGAGGAAGTTAATGTCCTTTCATTGAAGAACTGGATTTTATGAATGGATTGGAAGGGAGCAATAGGAACCCTAAAAAGTCACTTGTATCCTGGTGTTTACTTAAGATCCTCCTCCTCCTTGTTTCTCTGAGAAAGCCATGAGTGCATACAGAGTGAATGAGCAGGGAGGCCTTGGCCCAAGTCAGTCTGCAGTCCCTGCCTCCAAGCCAAGAGGCCAGGAAAGCCTCCCCCAACATCCCTCCTGAGTAGCCAAGGACAGGAGCCCAACCTTTGGCCCTCTTCTTCCTGCCTGGCTGGGAGCCCTCTTGCAAGAGGACCAGAGAAGGGGACAGTCAGGAAAGATCCCACCCTGGAGAGTTGTTTTTTTTTTTTAATAAAAACAAAATGAGCTTCTCTGACAATAATTTCTCTCAACTGTAGCAGGCCCAGCCACTGCTCAGAAAAACCTTAGCTAATTGGCACTTGGTAGAGCTGAGTAAGCCACGCTAGTGACCTCCCCGACTTAGCCTACGAGCGCCCAGCCAGGGTGGGGGAACAGCTCCCCCCCTCCCCACGTCAGCGCTTTCTGGCTCCCAGCTGTTGGTGCAGTACTGGCAAGAATCAGCTCTCTGGAGTTAATGGACAGTCACTAACCCTCATAGCAAAGTGGCGGCGGCAGCAGCAGCAAGCAGGGAGGGGCTTTATTTTCTGCAAAGCTGGTTTGTGGGGGTGCTAGCCTACTGCTGGGCCAGGACAAAGCACTACTCCTCTTTCTGCAGCTGTCTGGGTAGACACTTCGCTCCCAGAGATGTCAGGGTAGAGGACATCTCTGGTTCCCCAAGCAGATATATCTGGTTCCTCTCCCAATTGAGGCCAAAGGACAACTATCCACTGGCCACTTTCTGTGTTTCTCTCCAGCCCCCTTCCTGCTGAGGATCCCACTCTGGCCTCCTTTGCTTCCTGCAAGGCCTCAAAGGGAAGCAGGGAGTCAACCCTGGCACTCAATGGGGTGATCTTGATTAGCTGGGGCAGGGGGAGATATGAGGAAGAATAGAAGAGAAATGTGACATGGTCATTAAGAAATGTGTGTGTGTGTGCGCTTGTGTGTCTGTGTGAGAGAGAGACTGAAACATTGAAATACATATAAAGCACAGACACAAAATGGCAGAGGCAGAGACTACCTGGAGACGTTTTGCACATTATGAATTACCTTCAAGTTCAAAGACCAATTCATCTGTGAGCCCTAGAGGAGCTTCCAACCCCAAGGTACACCACTCCAGGGAGAAAACAGAATGAACAGCCTTCTCTTTGGGGAGGAGAAATCTCCCAATTCTTTAAACCTTCTTTATTTTCCAATCCCCTTCCCTTCCCAGGGGCCTAGTCGGCATCCTGCCTGGAGCAAGGTCCCTCAGCTGCAAGTCAGGGGACAATAAGGACCCATCCTCATCCCTCCTCTTTATATTCAAGTATTCTCTTCTCTAGCCGCCTCCTTTATTTTTTTTCCTCCCTCCTCTCTGCAGCTGCCACCCCTCCCCCCAATCA
The DNA here is from genome assembly GCA_004027955.1 of Chaetophractus vellerosus. Taxonomy (NCBI): domain Eukaryota; kingdom Metazoa; phylum Chordata; class Mammalia; order Cingulata; family Chlamyphoridae; genus Chaetophractus; species Chaetophractus vellerosus. Next base: position 3,632 of record PVKH010040768.1, on the reverse strand, counting down.
AACCAAGCAGGGAGTGAGGGCCTGATGCTCTACCTCTCCATTAGGTGTGCTATCTTCTGCCATTAGACACGCTGTTTGCCTCTAAGTGGTCGGGAATGAGCTGCTTCAGTGGAGAGACAGGTTGTTTCAGTGAGAGTAAAGATCTGATTTCTACCCAAAAATGGGCTGATTTGACTAGTGGTGCCACCATCCCAATCCTCCCAGCAATTTCCACCCTGTCAACCACAAACCCAGCCCCCAAGCAAGTGGCTTATGCTCTGGGGGAGAAGCCAGTCCCTCCTGTGGGAGCCCAGGGTGGTAGGGGATGGAAAAGATTTTAGACAAATGCTCCCTGCAAAATAGCAACTAAGATGCCTCATGTGGAAGCTAAGAAGTGTCTTAGCTGTTATCTCTCTTTCCTGAGTTCCCTCCATAGCCCTCTGTCTTTTTGTCTTTTTGCTCTATGTTTTGGGTAAATTAATTAACTTTTTCTTTTACATGATGAGGTTAGTCTTCAAGTATATCCATTCTATTGTCCAGTGTCTTCATTTAATATTTGAAAAATTAGGCAATTACTTTCAATTTCCAAAACATTTTCATGTTCTTTGACTGTTCCATTTTCATAGCAGCTTTTTCTTGTTTTGTGGATGCAATGGCTCTTAATTGTTCTCAGGGTATGGCATTTAAAAAATGTTTAAAGATTTTTTTCTATAACTTGAATGATTTTGGAATCTTATTGGGTCAATTGTTCTATTTGTTTATCGTGATCCTTTTTTTATTTTCATATAGTTGTTTTTCATTATCCTTTCAGTTATGAATGAAAAAAGATGTTGACTAGTGTAGGGAGCCAGTGTGGATTTCCTCTGCAGTTGGGTAGGTTTGTTGTCTCACAGGCCTCTCCCTTGAATGGGAATTGCTCTTACCTCTGTTGTTTGGGGCCACGGGTTTCTCTGCACTGATTTCTTCACCAATCAATCTCATCTCTTTATCTCCCAGGAGTTCCTCAAAGTTTCTAGCCTACTCATATAACCTTTCTTGCTTCCCAGTTTTGTTATAATTTCATTCATTCTTCTAAAAATATATGTCCCGTCATTTCAATAGAAACTTAAGGAGGAAGGTTGGCCATTGTACTCAGGCTGGCCCCATGAACCAGCAGCTTCCCCTAGTTTTTCTCAGTTGGTGGCATCACCTTCTGCCCAGTTGACAAAGCCATAAATCAAGGATTGTTCTTGGCTCTTCCCTTCCCATCACTTCCAGTCTACCACAAAGTCCTCTTCATTTAGCCTCCTAAATATTCCTCAGATCTGACTCTTCCTCTCCGCCCATTCTGCCATAGATCAGGTCAGGTCCTCATCCTCTCTTGCCTGCATTTCTACAACAGTCTCAAACAGGACTCCTAGCCTCCACTCTCACTCACATCAAGTTTTTTCTGTCTACTGCTGCCAACCAGAGTGCTTTAAAACACAGATATGATCATGTCACTTCCCTGCTACAGACATCACTGGCTCCCCACTGCCCACAGAAGAAAGCTTCTCTGCATGGCACAGGAGGCCTTTCCACCTCTCCCACCTTGTTTCATCAATGCCAAACCACCCTGGCTTACCCTCCAAACCACCACTCCATGCCTTTCTGCATGCTGTTTCTGCCACTGGAAATGCCCTTCTCAGTTGTCTCACCTGGATAACACATGTTCCTCCTTTAAGTCTCGGTTCTTATGTCACATCCTCTGAGAAGCCTCTCCCTAATTCTCACCAACACCTCCACTCCCATCTCAGGATAAGAGTCCCTTATTGGTTGGTGCACTCACAGTGCTTTGTGCATTCTGCTGGCACAGCTTAGTCCATAATATGGAAATTTTCTATTTGCCTGTCCTTATTTCCCACCCCTTTTCAAAGCAGGCACCACTTCTCAGTTTTTCATGCCAAGAACTGGCCTGAAGTAACTGCTCAGGAAATGTTTGTTGTGCGGAACTAAATTTGCCCCAGCCAGATGCACTTTATCCCAGATCCCGGAAAGCACACTGGCTCGCTCATTCATTAATTCACTCATTCATTCGTAAAATCAACTGTTTATTGAGCGCCTACTATAGGCCTGGGAAGGTAGTGCAGGGATGAGCAAGGCAGCCGCCGTCCCCACCCTCCTGGAGCTCACACTCTGGGGAGGGAGAAAGACACTCATCAGGGAATCACACATATATAAATAGAGACGGTGATAAGTGCTTTGAAGGGAAGAGCATGGAGCCGTGGAGAGCAGATAACCTGGGCACCTAAATCTAGACTGAGGATGTAGAGACAGCTTCCCGGGGGAAGTAGCTTTTGAGCTGAGATCTAAAGCATTCTGATGTGAGTGGAGACAATGCTTCTGAGAAACATGTGAAATAGAGGAGAGAGAGGAGACCAGAGCTGAAGTGCAGAAGGGGCACTGAGGAAAGATATTTATTGCTCACTAAGTACCCCAACATTTAGACATTTTATTATACCTCATGAATTTGGAGCGTGAGAAATGCAGACCGGTTTAGCTGTTGGTTATTCTGTTCCGAGTGGCATTGACAGAGGTCACCCGGTGGTATTCAGCTGACGGAGGGCGGGTTTGGAGAGTCGCTCCCACACCTGGCACCTTGGGGGGATGACCAGAAGGCTGGGCCCGGCCAGCTCCGCTGAGCGGAGCATCGACACCCAGCCCCTCCACGTGGAGCACGTGTCCCGGTGAGCGAGGTGAAGGCGGCCGCCTGGCCTCGGAAGCCACGGCAGCACCTTTGCTCGGCTCTGTGGTTGAAGCAGTCACAAGCCCACCCAGATTCAAGTAGAGGGACAGAGATCCCACCTCTGGATGGGAGGAGTGGCAAAATATTTGTGGCCAGGACTTACAATCACCACACAGATTTTATTTCTTAAGCAAGGGGCGCTGAATAACGTGTGCGTGCTGTGGGGACAGATCCGGAGTTAGGAGCAGTTGAAGACGGACGAGGGAGAGAGGATGATTGTAAGGTTCCGAATGAGGCAAGCTGAAGCAGATGAAGCCAAGTTTCCCCGTTCTCCCTTAACTCTGCCCATCTGGCCTCCCTCCACACCCGTGGCTCTTTCTCCCTTTACCTTCAAATGCAGCAAGCTGCAGCCAAGGACTCCAAGCTGGCTTGGTGACTTTGTTGCTTACAGGCTAGAAATCATCAAACCCAGCCCCCAAGCCGTCTAAAAACAGCCACCACAGTGACAGCACTTCACAGTTTGCAGAACAGTTTATATATTATCTGAATAAAAGTTGATCTAACACATTTTCTTAGAGATTTCACCCTTTCCCTGGATTTTTTTTTTTTTAAGATTTATTTATTTCTCCCTTCTCCCCCTCGTTTTGCGCTCGCTGTCTGCTTTCTGTGTGTTCTTCTGTGTCTGCTTGTCTTCTCTTTAGATGGCACGGTGAACCGATCCTGGGACCTTCTGGAGTGGGAGAGAGGCACTGACTCTTGTGCCGCCTCAGCTTCCTGGTCTGCTGCGTCTCTTACTGTCTCTTCTCTGGGTCTCTTTTTGTTGCATCATCTTGCTGCACCAGCCCTCCACGTGGGCCAGCTCACCACACAGTCCAGCTTGCATCCACCAGGAGGCCCCAGGAATCAAACCCTGGACTTCCTATATGGTAGACGGGAGCCCCAATCGCTT
>PVKH010040767.1:0-11026 GCA_004027955.1 Chaetophractus vellerosus | reverse complement strand
CATGAAGGTGAGACTAGGTGCTGGGTGCGGAGACACCTAACTCAGCCTGAGCAGGAGGGGGGAGTCCCAGCATCTTTCTGGAGGGGCCCGAGTGACGGAGGGGAGGCAGGACTTGCCAGGCTGTGCAAGTGACCAGTGAAGAGCAGCAGCAGAGAGGCGATGAGCAGGGGGTTTCCAGCCTAGTTGCTGACTGCTGAGCCCCATTCCTAGAGTTTCTGTTTCAGTAGATCTGGGACGAGGCCCAAGAATCTGCATTTCTAACCTGTTCCCAGCGGTGCCAATGCTGCTGGGCCACACTTAGAACCACTGCGTTGAACTTCACTGCCAGGACAGCGCCCTAGGTCATCAGAGCTGCCTGGGTCGTACTTCCCAGGTTGTATCCGTGTGTTTTCAAAGCCACGTGTTACCGCCGAAACCAACTTTACATTGCTGATGTTTACTTAGACATCCATAAAACTGTCAGGTTTCATTTTTTTCTAGCTGAAAAATCTCCAGGCAAGAGAGCCAGGAATCATCTCATTGAAAATCAGACTCCCTGGTAGACTGGCTGGTCCAGGAAAATGTCAGGTGGCACTGGCCTGGCGCTGGGCACGGAGACACCGGGTGCCAGGAGAGCAGGAGAGAGGAAGGCCACCTTCCTTCTCACTCCCTCCAGGCCCCTTAGACAAGTGCTAGCTGGTTCAGGAAAAAGCCAGCCACTGCATGCATCTGTCCATGCAAAAGGAACTCTGTGTCTGGTCACTCTGTTGCAATAAAAATCCCCCCAACCCAGTCATGACAACAGTGTTAGGCATGCTTAGAAAAATACTTGCTTCCAGGCATGGTATTTTTGTGATCCATTAACACATAATGGATCATTTCAACCCTGTGTGGCTCTTCCTTTGCAAGATGGTCCTGTGAGTTCAGAAGAAGAAATCCTAATTTTCAGCGGGGGATAAACTATTTCGTAATGACAACAGCAGGAAAGCACTAAACAAAAGAACAGCAGCCCCTGAACCAGAGGTTATTGCTGGTTGCAAAAGTTGCCACCACCTGGCCTCACAAGAGAAAGTGGGAGAGGGGAAAGAAGGTTCAAGGGAAAAAAAATGAAAGAAACAGGGAAAAGAATAAAACAAAAAGACAAGTCGATTGGGGTTCCAGCCACAAAACTATCTGGGTTATCGGGCCAGGAGCCATCAAATGTCTCACTCTGCCCTAGATCACATTTTTACAGAAGGGTCCTATGTCTTAAGGAGAAGAAAAAACCCATCTCCAGACTTTGCATTAATTTTCCCAGAATTCTTCCCAAGCCACTGACTTGGATCTCATAAGCAACCATCTGCTTCTTATGCCCTTTGAATAACTATTTAAAGTAAGTTGTTTGAGCTAAAGTATCACCAATGGGGGGGAGAGGGGCTTCTTTTTGAGCTTCTTTTGAATGCTCTTTGCCTCTTGGTTTGCCTCCTCCCCTCACCATAACTCCAAGACTTTTTATAGTTCTTTCCCTTCAAGGCATAAGAAAAAGTTGACCGTTGTGAAGTTCTAGAGCAACATAAGCCCCGAGGAATTTAGAAACAGAGTTCTACAAAGTTACCACTGAAGAAGAACTCGGTATGGTGAAGTCCTCGTTTTATCCGAGAAAAAGCTAAGGCCTACAGGGAGGAAAGAGAAGAAGACTCGCCCGAATCGTATGCTAATGAGGCACAGCTGCTCCGGTGCGCTCTTCCTGGGACTTGACGGTTATTTGTTGTTTCATTTTATTTTGAATTAAGAGGTTCCCTGCTGACGCTGGTATTAATAACAGTTATCATCGGACACATAGTGAGTCTTGACTACGTGCTAAATCCCTGGTTCAATTGACCTCGTCCCAGCACAAGCCCATGAGGTAAATACTCCCCTCTACAGCCGAGGAAAGCCAGAGGCGAGAGATGCGTGGCTTGCCCAAGGTCCTTGGCGTCACTCATCACGCATGTTCAGGAAGAGCTGAGAATGGCTCAGTTGCTAACTGGCCTGGGAACAGTGAGAAGGCAGACCTGAGGGAAAACCTAACCTATGGTACAGTACAACCTGAAGCGTGCACGTCTTTATAATACGGAATGTGACCCCTCCTCCATGTGGCCCAGTGTGTCGTCACAGGCCCCGCGCTGCTGCAGAGCAGAGCCCCTGCGGCCCCTGGTGCAGGACACGGGGCTGCACGGCACGTAAGTGTTCAGTGAAACTAAGGTGAATTCAGATTTATCGATGGGTGTGATGTATAGTCTAAGACTGCACAGCTCAGGGCCCACCTTTTGCATAGAAAGGATTCTCTTCAAGGTTCATTTGGGATCGTCTTATCCCACGTTTTAATTTCCTAGGCTGCTTAAATTAAATGCCTTGGACATGTTTCAGCTCCAACAATGGGAATTTATTCGCTCACTCTTAGAGCCCGGGAAAATGATGTCCAAATCAAGCCATCACCTGGCGATGCTTTCTTCCCAAAGACCAGCTACTGATCCTCGGCTCCTCTGCCACATGGCAAGGCCATGGCGGCATCTGCTGGTCTCTCCCTTCCCTCCGGGTCTCACTGATTCCAGCTTCTTGCTGCCTTGGCTTTCTCTCTGTATTCATTCCGTTTATAAAGGACTCCAGTAATAGGATTAAGCCCCATCCTGAATGAGGTGGGTCACACCTTAACTAAAGTAGCCTCAAAAATGGTCCTGCTTACAATGGGTCCACACCCACAGGAATGGGTAAGTTTAAGAACATGTTTTTCTGGGGTACACACAGCTCCAAACCACCACACCCCAGGAAGCTAAGAAATACATGCCCCAGCAGTTCCCTCTGCATGGGATAATTTCTTTTTTTGTGCAGAAGTCTTCTCTGCCTCTTTCCACCCAGTGCATTTCTGCTGAAACACACAATTGCCAACCTGTAAACATTTAGTTACTCAGTGTTATAAATGCCTCCGCTTTTGACTCATCATTGTAATCCATACAAAGACGTATTTTATCAAGAAGCAACATTTCTCTCTGCCCATAATGTTTCTCCACCAACTCTTTACATGGCTGGCTTTTTTATGCTTTAGTCCTCAAGCTCTCTTAAGTGCTTTCTTTATTTAATCCTCATTACAAGCCCACAGTCATGTACTCCTATTACTCTGTGTTCTACAGCTGAGGAAACTGAGGCACAGAGAGATGAAATAACTTGCCCAAAGGCACAAATCTAATAAGTGGTTGTGAACCCACACAGTCCAGCTCTGGGTCTGTGCCCTTAGCCATTATATTTAAGCAATATGTACACAATTCTTATCTGATGAATATATGAATAAGTTAGAGAAATTGAAATATAAAGGACCTGAGTATGAAACATTTCCTGTCTACTGTGTACTTTCTCTCCACTTAACTTCCTACAGCTAAGTACGTTTCTATATTTATCCCCACCTCCAGTCTTTCTTCTGGCAAAGCCAGTATTATTGAAAGTGCATCGCTCCTCTTAAAATTGTTCTAATGCAAATAAAAATCACAGTAACCTTAAAACAACGTGGAAGAAGCTAGAGTTCTAAAGGAAATGTATTTATCATATGAAAGGAGAACTCCTTCACCGTAATACTCACAAACATCAGCCCTGATTCGAGAAGAGGGCGGGCTGAACTTGCCTGCCTTAAGTTTAGCTGACACTAGAAGATTGCACTGCTTCTGAGTCTCATTAATGAAGGTTTTTTTCCGGACTGATTCAGTTCACCTCTCTTAGGCAAATGTGTGGTTAAGGGCAAGAAAAAGAATTAGCTCACCACAGGCATCTTGAGGTTTCTTTCTTTTTTCATTAATGTGCCAAACCTGTATATGCAGATTAAACTCAGCAATTGTGTAGTACTTACTAGAAAATTCTAAATACTACTCTTTCTAGGCAGTCAGTCATTCAACAGGTCTTTATTGACAGCCTACCCTGGCCAGACGTTGTGGAAGGAAATCAAAACAGAAGTCCCCTTACCACTTAAACGCTTCTGATTGTTTGATTCGCTTCAGTTGGACCAAAACTCCTTTAAGCTAAAAAAAAAAAAATGTCAAAGTTTGTAAAATATCCCTCAAAACCCTTGGCTTGCTGAAGTCAACAGAAGGGTGCACGGTGAATTCTTGTTACATGGTTGTAACAACCAAGTGGAGTATGCTTTGGTAGACTCATCAGCAGATTTTCTTTATATAGATATAAGTTTTTAAATCATGGTAGCACTCTTGTTTCCCTCTTACCATCAAAGGGCTTGCAATCGTAGTGGCTGGTTAGAGCAGGGGTTCTTAACCAGGAGCCCCTGAGCTTGAATTGAAATTCAAAACAGCATTATTCGTGTGGGGACGTGTTGATGCAGCTGTGATGTATTTATTAAATAATACACAGTACAGTGTGAACTTAGGAGTCTGTGGTTTTCACCTGACTGGAAAAGGGGTCCGTGGAACAAAAAAAGTTAACACCCCTGGCTTAGAGCCTTATCTGATTGGTAAGACTTGGGGTGGAGGGAAGGCGGGGGGAATGCCTGCAGAGAACTTTTAGAGCTCATTAGAGAAGTTGAAACAGGCAAGGGCCTTACAAGGAATTGCAGGTCACTGAGATCGCTTCCATACCCCAAGCTGTCCAGTGTGTGGATGGCTCTTGTTTCTGCAGACAGCCAGGACAGGAGACACGTGCTAATCGTCTAGTCAGTGGTTCTCAAACTCGAGCGCGCCTCACAGTCCCCTGGGGGGCTTGTGAAAACACAGCTTGCTGGGCCCCGCCGCCAGGCTTTCTGAATGGGCAGGTCTGGAGACTTCGCATGTCTCATTAGTTCCCAGGCCATGCTGACTCTGCTGGTCCAGGAGCCACGCTCTGAGACCCGCTGGCCCAGGAGCCTCACGGGAGTCAGATGGTGATCGCAGGAAATTGGCTTGTTGGTGGTGATTTGGGATCATTTCCCACGCTCTGAGAACAGTATCACTAAATGTTTTTGTGCCGCAGCCCTCCGCATTTTGAGCAGCAGGTGAGCTTATTTGGTGGCCACTTTGGTGCCGACGGCTTTCCAGGACAGGTACGCCAGCAAGGGCACGGGCTGTAATCAAGCAGCCGGCACACCTGCTCACGCTTCCCACGCTCATACAGTGCCTAAGCCCCTAATCCCCGGTAAACGCGACACCTGTAAGGGCCCCGCTGGGAATCCTTAGCTCCCTCTGGGGCTCACTCTGATGGAGTAGACGGCGCCCCTGAGCTGGAGTGCTAACTGAGCCAGGTGCACTGGGGTAAAATCTGTCATGAAGCTGTTCTCCTTCTGTGATCTGACAAATGGAAACTAACCTCGCTAGCTCGTGGAAGGGAATGCTAATTAAAATGCCCTCGGAGCCATTTCTAAATGAGCTCATAGCTATTTCTAAGTGAAAAAGTTCCATTAAAATATTTAGTATCACATAAGCTGCTTCCCTAATTTTTCCTAAATGTGCTTTATTATTTCAAGCCAGGAAAAGTCACATGATGGTGTTATTTTTTGGGGAGCCAAGAAGATAAAAATGATTCCCAGTGCTTATTGAGGCAAAATAGGGTTTGAGCCTTGAATTTCATCTCCTCCAGTACCTAGACATTGGTGACACAAGGAAGGAAATAGTGGGTTGCGACTGTAGACAGCAGGAAGGCATTTTGGGCTGTAGATGACCAGCAGAGAAGTTGTCACACAGGAAGGCAGGCTAAAGACCATGGATATTACTTTCTAGAATGTGTGTTGAGGGTTTCCAACTGTGATGGAGATGGAGCCTCATTTAAAATATCACAGAGAAGAAGAAAAAGAGAGAGAGACGTTCCCATGGAAACATTTTCTCAGGGCCAGCTCTTCTGTCTCATTATCGTATCTTATTTAAATATTTCCTGGAATCAGTTTAAACTTAATCCTTCTGCGTGTCTTCTATCTTCGGTGGCCATGGATAGCAAAACATCCGGCCAGCGGTTTGCTTTGAATAAATTGTCTAATTGCAGGCAGACATCCCTATCTCCATATGTCTGCTTGTGCTTACAATAGTTGCAAATCTAATATCGTGTGAGAATTTCATTAACATCCATTTCCAGAGCTCTAAGAATTCTGAGTTGGCCGAACCTAACATTCCTTCAGAGACCACAGTAGACACCTGTCTGCCACTGGATAAGGAAGCATTTGTCGCTGCATTTACTAGCTGTGTTCTCTGTGTGCATACACAGCTCATATACAGACCGTGCCTCTATATGAGCTTCGTTGTGCCAAAGACAAGGAGAAAAAGTTCCCATGAACATTACCTTGACATATAATTTTATCAGTTACTTCCTCTTCATTATTCTTTATCATTCTCAGAAAAAATTCGAGTCCCCCAAAAGTGATGCTTTCACGTCCTGATTAGTTCCATTGTCTTTCTTAAACAACCGCGCGTGTGACTCACAAGTCCTTGATGGCGTGTTTACAAATTGGCCCCTTCAATTCTGGCTCCACATTGACATCAGGTGCCAGCAGAGGGAATTCTCTTTTCCCTTTTGTGTGTGTATGTGTGTGTGTGTGTGTGTGTGAGAGAGAGAGAGAGAGAGAGAGAGAGAGAGAGAGAGAGAGAGAGAGAGTGAGATAATTTCCTGGCACGCAGCAGGAACTCAAAGGTTCTCAAATAATTTTTAAAGCTAATTGAAAGCTCAGGAACCTAATTCTTTGGAATACATTACACTAGAGCAAGTTGAATTTTCCTCCTCACAGCATCAGAATTTCTTGCCGTTCTATTTGCATATGTTTGTTGAGATGTTTTCAAAGAGAATTTCATTACCTTTCTATCACATGATACATAATATATGATACGTATATCTTTAGTTATATCCAGAATTTTTAAAACTTTCACTATCTCAACCATAACTACATCATCTAGATTTTTATTGGAATCAGGAGATTTACTATGAAGCTAATAGAGCTAAAATGTCAAAGCCTCTGACTTGCACGAGCCTCTGGGGAAAAGGGAGTGATGGCATTTAATATTCCTAATTTCATTAAGGTTCTGTTAAAGGGGCCATGGAATGATGCAGGCTCAGTCCCCGCAAAGTCTATATCTGCTCCTGCTTGGAATATTCTGAAATATAAACCTTATAGAAACCTCTTTTCTCCTACCCTGTGTATATAGTTGAAAGGATTTCTTGTTGTTGAAGCAGTGGTATTGATGGTCGTGTGGTTTTCTCTAAAGACAAATAGATTGTGACATCAACGCTGATGAGTCAATAAGAATGCCACCAAAAAACAGACTGGATAAGGTGGGCTCATACAGCATTCCATTATTTCTGATGCAGTGGTCAGTGCCTGCATGGAGAAGCAAGTTATATTTTAGTCAGCTTCCCTTGACGGTTCATTTGTATTAATAGCTGCCCCCGCTCAGGTTCTTCAATTTACTAAGTCAAGGGAAGGAAGGAAACGATCTTCAGGGTGCTTCCTCTTTGGTGGAAGCAATAGACTTACTGGACTGGGTGGACTTAGTGCCCCTAAGGGTGGGCTTCCGACAAGGGCTTGCACAGACTGTGTCTCCCCAGGCTTTGCTTGCAGTCGAAGCAGCGGGGTACTTTCATCGTTTGCATAGTCCACTGGTAAACGGAAGCAGGTTCGTTCACGTTCTTGATTCAAGGGATGCGGTGTTTGAGCCAGTCGATCCTAGACCACTGGGGCTGGAGACTTGAGTTGCTCACCCCTGTCAGAAATTTGACGACTTCTAAATGACTATCTGGCCAGAAGGCATGAGGCATATTGCAGGTGGTACGAATGAGAAAGACAAAGCTTCCTTCAGGGAAGATGCTTTTAGATTCAGGAAGGCTTTTTTTTAAGAATTTTTAATTTAATAATGTTTATCATACAAATAAGACACATCCATTACAGAAAACTTAGAAAATAAAGAAAACAAAATTTTCTGCAATCCCGTCATTCATTAAAAAGTACTATTGATATTTTGATATTTCATTTTCCAAATTTTATATAAATGTCTGCTTTTTACAAAGTGGAATCACAACATACATCCCATTTGGTAACGTTTTTCTCTCTTTTTTTTCAATAACAATTTTTTTATTATTTTTTAAAAGATACTTAGATTACATAAATATTACACAAAGCAGGAAGGCTCTTTAATCCTTAATTCTCTCATTGCCCATTTTCTTGTTCACCTGTGGCAGAGCGAAGAAGAATCAAAGCTGCAGGGAATCCCAAATGACAATGTAGGAACCTAACGGTAATCCCCTGGTGAACGTCCAGTGCGGAGGACCCCATGACAGTGCACAGTAAACTAGTGGAGAGTGGGCTTTAGTGAAAACTGTTAGAGCTGGGCCAGCAGCGACCGTCATTCCAGCCCCACCACTTGACCACTTTAATGTATGTCCCATATATTGCATGGCACATGGTAGGAACTCAATATATGGGGGATTTGACCAACTGATATACAGAGTTATACCAGGGATCATATTGTAGACCCTGAAATATAATGATTCAGCTGTGCAAAGTGCAATCTAATTTCAAATATTAATGTGACATGGCATGGTGAATGTGTCATGGCATCAAAAAGACTTTAAAATCATTGAATCTAGGAGTTGGCACTGGCAAAAGTCATTCCTTTGGAGAAGCACGACCACTGCGTTGTGGAATATATATAATGTGTTTGATGCACTTGATCACCATGAGTAGAGCGATAGTATTTACCATAGACAGAGACTACCATATCTCAGCCACTGAATTATATGCTTTACATATACTATCGCAGGAAACAAAAATACCCGCCTTGGCAAGCAGGTGTAGATCAGTGGTTTGAGCACCTGCTTCACAGGTACAAGGTTCCAGGTTCAATCCCCAGTACATCCTAAAAAAATGGATGAATGAATGAATGAATGAACAAATGAAATGAGATTTAAAAAATACCAGCCTCGGGGGCCGGCTGTAGCCCAGTGGATAGGGCGCTGGTTCACCACCTGGGAGGCCCTGGGTTCGGTTCCCAGGGGCCTCTCCGGGCGGGCAGACTGCCTTGAGAAGGGCAAGCCACCGTGGGCAGGGCAAAAAAAGCTGCCACGGGCAGGGCAAAGCCACCACGGGCAGGGCAAGTCGCCCGTGAACGGAGCAGATCCGCCCGTGAACGAAGCAGACCCACCCGCGAACAGAGCAGAGCAGAGCTGCCTGTGCGGTGACCTGGCTCAGTGCATCACAGCAACGGGGGGAGACAGAGCAGACACAGAAGAACGCAGAGAAATGAACACAGCAAGAGCAAGCAGAAAGTGGGGGATATGTGACAAAAAAAAAATACCATCCTCAAAGTATAAAGTAATCTGCCCAGGTAATTTAGGTACTTGTGACAGTTTGCAGCAAGGTATGCCTGGCCCCAAACCACCCATCTGCTGGGTGATGTATCCATAGGAGCCCCACTCCCTGCCCTCAGAGGACTTAGAGGCAGGTGGGAAGGCCTGACAAAACTGTCCTTATCAGGGCGAGGAACTTTGCATGCCAAGATTCCATGTGCATCACAGACTGCAAGTGCTGTATCTCCCCGAGGAGGTAAAATTTGATGGGGACTTCTAAAAATAATTCCAGACACCAACCTCAGCAGTTGATATCCAGTTATTTTTTTGTTTTTATAACAAAAGGTTGAGGTTTTCATAACCTCAATAGAGTTCCTTCTGTTCAAGCTGAATCAATCTTTTCATTTGTATTGATTTCACACTTTCAGTATTTAATTTTATAGTTCAGATTCCTCTCATGCTTTTGAATAAGGATTCACACTGGTTTGTTTGACTGGCTCAACTTTATTGCTTTGCCTCTTTGTTTTTAGTACCATAGAGGCAGAATGAATAATGATATGAACTTTAGTTTCCATTTCAGGAAATTCAAAACAAGAGATCATTGTTTTCCAATATTTAACTCTATGCACTGTGCCAAAATACACATTTTTATTATTATTTAATTTTTATTCTCACAGTTTCTGAACTCATAGTTCCATTTTCAGAGCCAGGTAATACGTTAAACATCATAATCATCTTTTATACTTGTGTATCAAATTAAAAGAACTTAAGTTATTATTTTTAACTAAAATTTGAAAATGCTCTTGGAGTTTGGGTTTTAAGAACAGACTCATTTAAGCTCCTGACCCACTTTATGCTTTATCAAAGATTGCATACCTTTATTTGTTTATTTGATTTGCTATACAGTTTTGTGATATGAGCCAGATAGTAGATGACTACTTCCTTCAAATACTGGTAATCTGAGCATGGGCTTTAACTCCTTACTGAAATAGCAATAGAATTACTGCAAGAAAATGAGTCTGGAAACTAGGTATTTGATTTTTTTATGTATCTTAGAGATTTGCACTGGCTTCTCTGAAATAATTTACTTAAAAGAAAGAATCTTTAAGAAATGCAGTGTCACATGCATTTTCCTGCCTGTGACAATTTGAAGTTATTTTATGAATTCCCAAAAGAAAAGATTGTTTTTGCACTAAATCATCCCTTTTGATTGGACTACAGTAGTGAAGTGTAACTCAGGTCAAATCTCTACCCTTGTATTAGACAGCCAAAGGGGTGCTGATGCAAAATGGCAGGAATCTGTTGGCTTTTATAAAGGGTATTTACTTGGGGTAGAAGCTTACAGTTACCAGGTGATAAAGCATAAATTACTTCCCTTACCAAAGTCTTTTGCCACATGTTGGAGCAAGATGGCTGCTGACATTCAGCCTTCCTCTTCTTCTTAAGGCTCTGTGGTCCCAGCTTCTTCCAATATCAGCTGTAGGGTGGGATAAGTCTCATCTCTCTCTCTGGGCTTGTTTGTCTCTAGGCTCAGTTGCTCTTTTCTCTCCACAAGGTCAGCTGTAGTCTCTCAGGCTCTCTAGGCTTTGTCTCTCACCCCGGGGCTTGACTGTCTCCCATGTGTTCACTTTCCAGCTCCAGCTCAAAACTCCATCTATCTTCTCTGCCGTGTAGTTTTCACATCCAACTGACATGGCCCAATCAAAGCCTTAATCATAATTTAATCACACCCAGAGGAACAGACCAGATTACAAACATAATCCAATATCTATTTTTGGAATTCATAAACAAT
>PVKH010040766.1:0-11023 GCA_004027955.1 Chaetophractus vellerosus | reverse complement strand
ACCCACTAAATATATGTTCCAGACACTTAATTCTGGTGTGTTCATATGCTAGTTGAGCTCTGAATCTCAGAAGAGTGGCAGCCAACACCTACTCTCCAGTTCACTGGACTCACCCAGGACAACTAACCAAACGATGATGATGGACAACTCCCATGCCAAAAAGCAAAGTGTATCTACAACTGCAAGCAAAAGCAGTTCCATCTGTTTCATAAGATCTAAGGCCACTCTCAATCTGAAGCATAACAGGCATCACTATCCCAAATTCCACAAGATTAAGGAATGGAAAAAACATAAGGGGGGAATGTAACTAAATACTAAAGTAGACATTACTATTGTAGTAATAGAAGAACTTGTAACATTGATATGTTTATAGAGTGATTACCAGAGGTTCTAAGGGGAGGGGGAGGGAAGAATAGGTGGAATATAGGGCACATTTAGGGCATTTAGAATTGCCCTACATGACATTACTATGACGAATACAGGCCATTATACATTTTGTCAAAACCTATAAAATTGTACCATTCAAAGTTTAAATCCACAATGTAAACTATACATCATGGTTAGTAGCATTGCTTCAATATTTGTTCATCAATTGTTACACATGTGCCACACTAATGTAATATGTCATTAATGGGGGAATTTTTTTGATATAACTTTTCTATAATCCAAAAATTCTTTAAAAATAAAGTTTAAAAAAGGAGAGTGGGCCCAACCATGTGGATGCAAAGGGCAGGTCTGACTCGGTACTTAGAGAGGACAGGCATTCCACTCTTGTTAATGGAGATTTCTGAAACCCCAAATACTCAGAGAAGTTGGGAATCTGTCCCAGCATTTGCAAAGGGCCTTGCTGCCATGCCAGTGCTCAGGGAGGATAGGGCTTATGTCCATGCCTTCAATGAGAGCCTGGCCACATCCAGATACTTGGAGAGGGTAGAACTTTCACCCCAGAGTTTGAGGGAAGCATGGCTGCTGCACAAGTACTTGGAAAGTGTGGGGATTGCCACTATCAGGCCTGGAGGACAAAACATAGATCCATAGAGAACTCTCAGATGTTGAAATGTAATGGAATTTTCCCTGCTGGGTTTTGGAATTGTTGGGACCCATGACCCCTGTTTTCCTTCCAATTTCCCCCTATTGGAATGGGAATGTTTACCCTATGCCTGTCCCTCCATTGTATAATTGGAAGCAGATATCTTGTTCTCTAGGCTTCACAGGCCCACAGACAGAGGAATTGTGCCCCAGGACAGACTACACTCATAACCAATTTTGACGGGACTCTGTAGGTAACAGTGTTTCTGCAATGGCTTAAGGCTTTTGGGACATTGTGATGGAATGCATGCATTTTGCATGTAGAAAGAACATGTGTTTTGGGGATCCAGACACTGGAGTATGACAGTTAAGAGCTGAATGAACACAAAAATCATGTTCTTAAATTTAATCCATTCCTGTGGGTGTGAAACCATTTTAAGTAAGACTTTTTAATGAGGTTACTTTAGGTAAGACATGGCCCACCTCAATCAGGATGTTTCTTAATCGAGTCCTTTATGAGTAGAATGAGATTCAGATAGAGGGAGAAAGTCACTGAGGGAGCAACCGGAAACTGACCATCAATGGAATCTTGAAAAAGGAGAGACCAAGATACACCACCATGTGTCTTATAATGTGACAAGCTAAGGATCAAGGGTTGCCAGCCCAGCCCTAGAATGCCAATCTTCAGAGGAAAAGTATCAGCTTGAGACATGTTGGTGCAGGTATGATGAATTTATTAATGAATACACAGTATAGTATGGACTTAGTAAGTGGTCCATAGCTTTTACCTGACCAGCAAAGTTGTTCATGGAATGAAAAAGGTTAAAAAAAAAAAACCTTGTTTTGATGAAACCTTGATTTGGACTTTCTCTTAGTCTCAAAACTGTAAGCAAATAAATTCCCATTGTTTAAGCCAAATCATTGCATGTTATTTGCTTGAGCAGCCCAAGAAACTAAAACACAGGGAGACTGGTGAGATCTCCTTAAACTTCTTAAATTGCCTTTTAACACAATTCTTTTGGGTAAGATGTTCTCATTCATCACCCAATGAAATGAATGCAACAAGTCAGATAAGGCAGAAACTTTGCTAAGTCTTACTGTTAAGTCAAACAGTGCGCTATTTCTCCCCCTTTGCATTTTTGGCTACTAACTTTACCATCACTGCCTCCCTTAGAAAATGTAGACCCTCTTTCTGGGTTTGCTTAAACCAAAAGTAACAATTGCAACCAAGCATCACTTAGGAGAGATTTACTATTCTTCAACAAAAAGATACTGTGACAGCAAAAGTACTATATGCAGTAGCAGACTGTCTCACCCTTGCGTGGCTTCACAGCCATATCTTTACCAATAATTATGCACCTGTTAATGGTCTGACATGTATCAATCAGAGAGAGAAAAGAAATGAATCTAGACATTGATGTTCTGGTTGTGAGGTGACAAAGATTTCTAGTGCCTGACTTCTGACAACTTCAAAATTCCTTTATTTGTGTGGATTTTATAGTTTCAGCTGAACTGCAAGGCTCTGGCTTGAAAAGGACGAGCTGTGTGCTGGTGGTCAGTATATTTGTGAAATAAGAGCGCCTTTGGTTGCTAGCAAGCCAGCAGGGGTTAGCAAGATCAGCTTTTGGCTGGACTTCAGACAGATTGTCTGCATCACTCATTGACATCATAAGCTGATAAAGAAAGGGTGGCTTCACGTTGCCAAGGAACAGAACGTTTAGAGGAGAAACACCTTCCTATACTTTAATCTATTTCCCAAGACATTTCCCCAATAACTCTTTTGATTAAAAAACAGAGCCCTTTCCCTTACAAATCGAGGAGGATCATGTCATCCAGTGAAATTAGATGGAAAATGCTAAGGTTTTATAAGGCTTTGAAGTCAGTCCTTGAGGATTGCTTCAGTCTCCAAACACTCACTGTCTAATAATATTTATATTTTCCTATATATCCTGAGAATTCACATTGGTGTTTAGTTTCTACTATAGCTTTTGAGTTTTATTATAAATGCTAACATTAAGTTATTGTTCTATTAAATGTATGCTTTCTTAACTATAAAATTTTATTGCCTTAACCCCAAACTTAACATAAGAAAACATATTAAAGTAATAAAGTTTAACCATGGGCAATACATTTCAAAATATATAATACATGCATAAGGCATTTTGGAATAGAATTTATTTTGTAAATTATAAATAGAAAATAATAGAACCTAGTTTTTCAATCCTAATGTAATTAAAACTTCTGAAGGAGTTCTAGCTGATATATATATATATATATATATATATACACATTTCTATTTGGGTTTCTGTTTTTTACCTAACAGTTCCTGAATGTCTCATGTATTTTAATCATTTGATAAGACTCTTGAATGTTATACATCCTTATTTGAGTTTTATAAGAGTAATAAATTTAAATATTTGGAATGAAGGAGATTTAAGTGCTAAAGTGTCAGACAGCCAAATATATTATTAAGTAGACTATTCTTGACTCTGAAATAAAACTTCTCTTTTTCCTAAAATGCTTTGTTAAATGCAGTAATTTGAACTTTTTTGTTTGTTTTTATTTACATGTTTCTATCTTTCAAGGTTTATAGAAATAAAATGGCTTTGTACTTGTTTGTTCTTCTCACTATTTGGTTGTTACATTTTTTTTTCTCATTTAAATGTTTGTATGTGTTTTTATGTGTGTGTCTGTGTGTGTAGCCAATGTATACTCTCTGCTATTATGGTATTGTCTCCTGGAAAAGGGGACAAAATTCTATTTTGCCTTTATTCTCCCAATCTTAACCAATTCAACCATTCCTACTGTTACATTTTCTTCCTATCCTACCCCACATAAACACACATATACACACATACACACACACACACACACACACACCCCTGCAAGGTACTCGAAAGACTTAAGACATTTTTGTGGGGATTAATGCATGCCCAAAAAAAAGAAAAACAAAAATAAAACAGTGAGTTTTCTTAAATTTCATGTAAAGCTTGTGAAGGCAAATGTTTTATTTAACTACTGTTTTTAATAGTTGAAGATAGCCAAAAGAATGAAAAACTATTTTTTCCTTCTAATCCCTACCCTTACCACCCCTTATTGATAGGCAACTGAATTTTTGTTCTGAGTTCTGAATTTTCTTGACTCAGAGGTTAGCAGCATTTGTGCAGGAAGAGTAGCCCTTGAGTTGGAGCAATCTAAAAAGTTCCATAGGTAGAGGGAATGGAATTCAGATCTTTGAGTTAGAAGGATGGAAATATTCCAACACAGGAAAGAAAAAGTTCACTGATGGAAGAAAGATGTCTTCAAGAGTTTGAAAAATTATATAGTTTCAAAAATTTGAGTGTGTTTAAAAATTAATTGCATTTTCACATAACTAGAACATTCTCAACTCTTTGAGCCCCACAAAGTAAAAAATGTGGGACATTTTCAAAACAAATCTTTATGTATCATGCCATCTTTTGGCTACTAGACTTCAAACACTTAATATAATTTATGTTTTAATTTAAATTGTCAATATAAAATTCTTAGGATTTCTTCTTTTAAGAACTTTACATTTATTTTCTCATATTGTTCTACTTTATGATACAGAAAGAATGATCAGAAATTGAATTGCTTTACCTGATGTGCCAAATGAAACATCCTGTTCAAAGAGTTTTTTTTTTTCTTTCTCAAACAATGTTGCCTTTTGCTTCAAACAATTCCTATTGACCTGCAATCTCTTTGACCTCTGCAGATGATGTGACTGTCTCCTGTGCTTCCTTAGGTGTCAGATCAATGTGAATATCTTATAATTTTCTATATAAATCATTTTTGTACTTTCTTCTTCTTTAACAGTGGAATATTTTGACTGGAAGGGTTTTTACCAGAGGATATATAACTCTTAACAAGTTTTTTTAAATTATGGTGATTATTAATTAGCTTATGGTATCTGAATATCAACCAAATATCACTGATGTGGTTCAAACCATGATCCTCCAAAAAAGTTTTGTGCTTAACCTCTGTATACACTGTTGGCTTCCCTTTCTTTCTTTCTTTCTTTTTTTTTTTTAAACCAAGTTGATTTTTTTTAAGATTCTTTTTTTTTTTATTTCTCAACCCCACCCCCATTCATTGTGTGCACTCAGGTTCTCTGCTCTCTGTGTCTGCTCTCTGTGTCTTCTCATCTTCTTTTAGGAAGAACCAGGAACTGAACCTGGGAATTCCCATGTGGAAGGGAGGCACCAAATTGCTTGAGCCACATCTGCTTCCTCTTTGTTGTGTGTCTCATTGTGTCTCCTAATTGTGTCTCCATGTTGCATCATCTCATTGTGTTAGCTCACGGTGCCAGCCCTTTGCATCAACTCGCTGTCTTGCTTGTCTTCTTTAGGAGGCACAGAGAACCAAACCCAGGACCTCCCATGCTGGAGGCAGGCGTCCAACTGGTTGAGCCACATCTGCTTCCCCTGACTTCTCTTTCTGATCTCCATAGCAATTACAGCATGCCTCATGCTTTAGCATTTGCTTAATTTCCATTTTGTACTTTATATAACTTTTGATCATATTTTTCTTTGAATTTTAAAATAACTTTATGTCCAAATTTGTATCTACAAGCCTATTTTTACTATTAGTATGAGAATTCTATATCTGTGGAGAACCTAATGATGTTGATATGGTCCCTTGATATCATAGGAAAAAAAGAGGAACTTCAGATCCCATCTTATGAAATATCAAATACCAATTCCTCCACTATTTAACTATGTGAGCTTGGGAAAGTTGTTTATTATTTTCTTCAATATCCACATCTGTCAAATGATAACATGATACTAAATTTACATGATTCTTGTGAGAATTAAATTAGATAAAATATATGAATTACTTAGCTCATGGTTTAGACTCAAAAATTGTTGCTGTTTTATTTTTACATAAACCCAGTATTTATTATTTTTAACAAATACTTGTTGTATTTAAATTGTTATATTAACATTTAATATTATAATAAAAATACATATTATGTACAAAGTGGTAGCTTATCTTATAGTATTTGATTTGTTACTTTGGTTTTGCTTTCTTAGATCAAAAAAAAATGAAATTAGGAAGTGATTTTAAGACTGCCTACTTTAATTTCAATAGCATTCTGTAAAAATTCTAACTGAAACCATCTAATTGGTTATTTTTATGACTAAAAACTCCTGACCCTTCAAAGCATACCACCCCACAGTTTGCTGATTCTAATTGATACCATTTTCTTTCTTATTTGGAACTGAAGGAAGTCTTTTCCTCCCTCTACCTTCAAAAACAAGCTTGTCATTCTGTTTTCATAAGCCACACACAGTAAATCTATGCCCCACTCCAAATGATAGGCTCTTATGAAATTTCAAGAGACATGTCGTGTCAACTATGCTTGGATGAGTTTGTTAAACTGGGTAGGAATACATCTAACTCTGTTATCATCAACCCATATTTCTTCAGCTTTATTCCACCAAAATTGTGTGAGATTTTGTGAAAAGAATTAACAAAGTTAAATATACATTATATGCATTATGAAAACAAAATGCTTTTGCAGAAATCAGAGTTAAAATCTACAGAATTACCATAATATTCAATCACAAATTAAAATGAGGTTAGTTTGGCTGACATTCTCAGAAAACACAAGTTAAATGACAAGAATTTATTGTCTCACAGTTCTGGAGCTGTAAGTTCAAAATCAAGGTATTGGCATCTCTAGGGTTCTGGTGGTACCTTGCTGGCTATCCATCTCTGCCTCCATCACATAGCTATCTCTCTCTGTCACTGCATGGCAAATAAGGTGACATAAAGGCTTTTGTATTGTCATGATGCCTCCGCATCTTTGACTCTGTCATTAAGTCCCTCAGTGTCTACCCTACCACCTAGTTATACAAGACCAAAAACTTCCTTCTCTCATCCCCGCATCCTACCTGGGATTGCACCTCCACAAAAGTCATTTACAAACTCCCAATCCTTACTCTTGCTTGACCAACTGCTACAGCTCCATCCAGTTCACAAAGGCAAAGACCCCAGGTCCACTGTAATCTTTTGTTCCCTACCTGCTTGGCCAAGTCTATGTTACTGAGGTGTTTCCCCATGTGACCCTATAAAGTATATCTCTCCTCTCAGTTCTGGAACCTGTGAGAACTAATAAACTTTATTTTATATATCTCTGGTGTCACTTGTCCTTGTCACATTTGACTATTCATAATATAATAAGATCCTTACAACACACACTGTATTTGTGGTTTCTATCTGCCCAAATTTCCTCTTCCTATAAGGACTCTAGTCATGTTGGATTAAGGCTCACACAATCCAGTTTGGCCTCATCTGGGCTAATAACATCTTCAAAGATCCTATTTACAAATGAGTCCACATCATTAGACCCTGAGTTTGGATTAAAACACATCCTTTGAGAGGACACAATTCAATTCAGAACAGGAAGATAGGTGTTCATAATTTGGCCAACTCTTTATTTTGAAATAATTAAAATTTAACAAAATATTTTAATGTATACTTTCTCTAGATTCACAAATTATTATTATTTCCAAAATGTTCTTTCTTTTTCTCTCCCTCTTGTTTTTATGTGTAATTTCAGCATGTATTTTCTAAGAAAACAAGAGCCACAATATAATTATTATCCTCAAGAAATTTAACACTGATAAATAAGCACTATTTTCTATATTTTCATATTATAATTTTCCCAGACATCCCTACAATTCCCTTTTATATTTAAGCCATAATCCAAATAAGAATCATACATGCTTTTAGTAACCAAGCTATTTAACATAATTATTCATATGATAATTCTTTTTTTCAAAACAAATTTTTTTTTTGAAAAATAAAGCTTAATTAAAGCTTCCTTTTTTAAATTTTGTAATTTATTGAAGTATATTACTCATACATGAACATACATAAACAAGTGTAATATCAAAAGTTATGAACTTACAAAACAAACACACATAACATCATACAGAACTCTCACCCCACCACCAATAACTTGCATTGTTGTTAAATATTTTTAACTAATGATTAAAGAGCATCCTCAAAATATTACTACTAACCAACATATTTCCCCCAGCCCACCCTATTATTATTATTGTTAATTTTTTATCATTTATACATGAGCATACATAAACAATAAGTGTATAGTAAGAGTTGTGAACTTACAAAGCAAATATTCATAACATCATACAGAAGTCCCCTACATCAACCCTCCACCAATGCCTTGCATTGTTGTGAGGTATTTGTTACAAATTATGAAAGAATACTGTCTAAATCTTACTATTAGTTATAGTCCTTATCTTACATTTGGTGTATTTTTCCCCCAACCCACTCTGCTATTATTTTTAAAATATATTTTTATGACAGAAGTTGTAAACTTACAAAACAGTCATGCATATGTGCAGTATTCCCAAAAAACACATATACCGTGGTGGAGCATTTGTTACAGATTATGAGATAATATCTAATTATTACCAGGTCTACAGCGTACATTTGGCACACATTTTCCATACTTCCCCATTATCAATACAGTACATCTTTGGCATAGATGCCAGAATATTGCATTATTACTGTTAATTACACTCCATAGGTCACTCTAGTTGTACTTTTCCCATGCTTCTCCATATTCTTACCACCCTGCAATAGTGATGTACATCTGCTCTAACTCACAAAGGACACTCTTGCATCTGTACCAATAACGACAATTCTCATCCACTTCTGGCTTTACTGTGCTATTCAGTTCCTAGATTATTCTCTAGCTTTCTGTCATTTGGCATTTACATCCCTAGACTACCATTTTCAGTCACATTCCCATTTATAAACCAGCTGTTACTCACTATAACGTGTTACCATCAACTCGGTACATTTCGACACTTTTACAATAAAGCTGATTAAAACTTCTACATACATTAAATATCAGTAGTTCATTAAGAATCCACCACCTACCATCAGGTCTTGAAGATATTTTCCTACATTTCCTTCTAGAAGCTTTATGGTTCTTGCTTTTATTTTTAGTTTTTTTTCTTTTTCATTTTGAGTTAATTTTTGTATAAGGTGTGAGATAGGGGTCCTCTTTCCTTCTTTTACTATGTATATCCAGTTTTTCAACACCATTTTTTGAATGGACTGTTCTACCTGAGCTGGGTGGGATTGATAGGCTAGTCAAGAATCACTTGACCATACGTGTGAGGGTCTATTTCTGAACTATCAATTTGGTTCCATTGGTCTAGGTCTCTTTATGCCAGTACCATGTTGTTTTTACCACTGTAGTTAGGTAAGATGACTTAAATTCCAGAAATGAGAGTCCTCCAACTTCACTTTTCCTTTTTAAGATGTTTCTGGCTGTTCAGGACCCCTTATCCTTCCAAATAAATTTGATAATCATGTTTTGCATTTATTTAAAAAATGCTGGTGGAATTCTTATTGGGATTGCATTGAATCTGTACACCAATTTGAGTAGAATGATATCTTAACGATATTTAGTCTTCCAATCCATGAGCATGGAATGGTCTTCCAATTATTTAGGTCTGTTTTTTATTTATTTTCACAATGAGTTGTAATTTTCTGAGTACAGTGCTTTACATTATTGGTTAAGTTTATTCCTGAATATTTGGGTTTTATCTGTCATTTTTAAATTTTCATTCCTCTTTTGATACTTTTATTTACTTTTATTGATATAATCTTCATTTCTAGAGTCTCTTCCTGGCCTCTCTCTCCTGTCTTTTCTTTTCAGGCTATAGCACACCATTTAGTATTTCCTGCAAAGCTGGTCTCTTGGTTATAAATGCTCCAGTTTCTGATTATCTGTGAATATTCTAAATGCGTCCTCATATTTGAAAGACAGTCTTGCTGGATATAAGATTATTGGCTGGACATTTTTTCTTGCAGTATCTTAAATATATCATACCACTGTCTTCTTGCCTCCATGGTTTCTAGTGAGAAATCAGCACTTAATCTTATTGGGTATCTCTTATATGTTATGCATTGCTTTTCTTTTGCTGCTCTTAGAAATCTCTCTTTGTCTTTGGCATTTGACATTTTGATTAGTATGTGTCTTGGAGTTGGTCTATTCAGATTTTTTCAAATGGGAGTACATCATGCTTCTTGGACATGGATATCTATATCTTTCAATAGGGTTGGGACATTTCCTGCCATTATTTCTTCAAATATTCCTCCTGTTTCTTTTCCCATCTCTTCTCCTCCTGGGACACCCATGACATGAATGTTTGCACTTTGTTTAGTTCCATGAGACCTTATTCAAGTTTTTCCAATATTTCTTCATCTGGTCTTTTGTATGTTCACTCTCAGAGGCCATTTCTTCAAGCTTACCAATACTTTCTTCTGCCTCCTCAAACCTGCTATTATATGATTCCAGTGTATTTTTAATTTCATTTATTGCAATTTACATTCCCATAAGATCTGCTATTTTTCTATGTATGCTTTCAAATTCTTTTTGCTCATCCAATACCTTTTTAATATCCTTTTCTCTTTAGCCATCTCATTGAATTTATTAAGGAGATTTGTTTGAACATCTATGATTAGTTGTCTCTACTCCTTTATGTCATCTTTAGGCTTATCTTGTTCCTTTAATGGGGCCATATCTTCCTTTTTCTTGGTGTGGATTGTAATATTTTTGTTGGTGTCTTGGCATCTGTCTTACTAGAATATTTATTCTGGGTGCAGTTTTTCTCTTTGGTTTAGGGCTTCCTGCCCTTTCTCCCTTGCTGGTTGTGAGGTAGTAGCCAAGGATGTAGTTGGTGCTCTAAGTTTTGGAGGCTTAAGCTGCCCTCTTTGCCCCAAGGACCAATGAAGCTTCTCCCATCTTTCTCCTTTGCCAGGGGTAGGAACAGAACCACAGCTGTGTGGAATAATTCAACTCATGCAGGTTTAGGCTGTAGTTGCCCAGAGAAACTGATGGAGCTTCATGTCCCTTTCTCCTCGGCCTGGGGCAGTGGATGGAGCTGCATGTGTGGGTAGCAATCTATGCAGTGCTGGTCCTAGATGC
>PVKH010040765.1:0-11019 GCA_004027955.1 Chaetophractus vellerosus | reverse complement strand
GGCAGACCGCCTTGAGAATGGCAAGCCGCCATGGGTGGGCCAGAGCCGCCGTGGGCAGAGCAAAAAGCTGCCACGGACAGGGCAAAAGCCGCCACGGGCAGGGCAGGTCGCCTGCGAATGGAGCGCAGCCAGCCACCCGCGAACTGAAGCAAGAGCCGGCCATGAATAGAAGCAGAAGCCGCCCACAAGCGGGGAAAGCCGCGCCTGCGCAGTGACCAAGTCTCGGTGCGTCGCCGCAACAGGGGGGAAGGGGAGATATGTAATAAAATAAATAAATCTTTAAAAAATAAAATAAATAAAATAAATAAAATAAAATAAAAAATAAATTAAAAAAAAAACAACAGATTTCTGGTATTTTTGCATTAGAAAAATGCAAAATACATTGCATTTGTCACTTTGGCTGACCACCACACCCTGCAATACCACTACCCGGTATACACACCGAAGAACTGAGCAGTAACGTGAATAGACATCTGCACACCGATGTTCACAGCGGCGTTATTCACGATTGCCAAATATTGGAAACAGCCCAGGTGTCCATCAGCAGACGAATGGATAAACAAGCTGTGGTGTATTCACACGTTGGAATATGATGCAGCCGTAAGAAGAAATGAAGTTGTAAAGCATATGACAACATGGGTGAACCTGGAGGACATTATGTTGAGTGAAGCAAGCCAGACACAAAAGGACAAATACCATATGACTGTGTTACTATGAACTAAATATATTGTGCAACATATTGTATGATTCCATTTATATAAAATGTAAATATAAATCAATATATAAAGATGAAATTTGATTAGTGGTTATGTGGGGCTGGTGAAGGCATGCTAACGGGTGTGGAGTTTTTCTTTTTGGAGTAATGAAATTGCTCTAAAATTTTTTGTGATGATGAATGGAAAACGTTGTGATTATACTAAAAGTCACTTTAGATAGATTGTATGGTATGTGAATATATCGCAATAAAAAACTGCTTAATAAATAAATAAATAAATAAATAATTGTGCAAGAATAGTCTGCAATAGCAGCTATGTACAGCAGGGGAAACAGAGTGATTGAGAGGTGAAGAATTTTCTTGTTTGTTTTTTGTCTGTTTTTTGTTTATTATGCTTATTATTATTAAAATAATGAAAATGTTCTAATAATGATTGAAGTGATGAATGCACAACTATGTGATTATACCAAATACCACTGATTGTACATTTTGGATGATTGTATGCTTTATTAATATGTATCAATAAACTTGATTTGTTTAAAAAAAATTACAAGTTCAAAAATATTCAACAAATGGTTCTGGGAAGACTCACCAAAAATTAGTTCAAAAGAATCAACAACATAAAGAAAAGAGCTAAAACTATAGAACTCTAGAAGAAAACATAAAGAAATATCTGCAGGACCTCATATTAGGCAATGGATTCTTCAACTTCACACCAAAAACACGAGCAACAAAAGAAAAAGTAGATAAATGGAACTTCATCAAAGTTAAAAAAAACTTCTGTGCATCAGAAGACTTTACCATGAAAGTAAAAGAACAACCTGCAGAATGGGAGAAAATATTTAGAAATCACACATCTGGAGTTTCTAAAGAAATTCTACAACTGAACAACAAAAGGACAAAAAATAAAATAAACAAAACAACCTCAATTAAAAAATGGGCAGAGGTCTCAAACAGATATTTCTCCAAAGAAGATATACAAATGGCCAATGAGAACATGAAAAGATGTCCAACATCATTGGCTGTATCAGGCAGGGTTCTCCAGGATATACATATATATATGAGATCTGTTACAGGAATTGGCTCACGTAACTGTGGGGATTGGCAAGTCCAAATTCCGTAGGGCAGGTCACACACTGGAAACTCCCAATGAAAGTTGCCATGAATTCTCCAGGAGAAGTTGGCTGGCCAATGTAGAGAGAGAAATTCTCCCCTCTGACTGCTGAAAATCATCAGTTTCCCTTTAAGCCTTTCACCTGGTTGGCTGAGACCTCTAACATTGCTGAAGGCAAACTCCTTTGTTGACTGTAGATGTAATCAGCCATAGACAATCAGCTGACTAATTATTTAAACCCACAAAATAGCCTCATAGTTAAAATCATTGCAATTGGGTCAGAGCTTATTATACCAAACAACTAGACCCCATAACCTAGCCACGTTGACACAGGACTTAACCATCACATTAGCCATTAGGGAAATGCAAATCAAAACCACAGTGAGGTACTGCTTCACACCCCCCAAAATGTCTATTATCTTAAAAACCGGAAAATAACAAGCACTGGAAAGGATGTAGAGAAATAAGAACAACTGGTCATTGTTGGTGGGAATTCCTCAGCCACTGAGGAAGACAGTTTGGCAGTTCCTCAAAAAGTTAAACATTCAACTACCACATGACCCAGGAATCTCACTTCTGGATGTAGACCCAAAAGAATTGAAAGCAGGTATTTGTCCACCAGTTTTCATAGCAGCATTATTCACAATAGGCAAACAGGTGGAAGCAACCCACAAGTCCAGCAGATGAATGGAAAAACAAAAGGCGTTATATACATGAAATGGAGTATTATTCAGCCCAGAGCATAATGAAAAACTTGGCTGTTCTTTGTCCCCAATTCTGGGGACAGGAACCTCTACAATCTTTATAATTTTCCATGATAGGAGCATCTTTGGTTATTCATGGTGGGCCCAGGACCACACTTGATAGGCAAGGGTGGGGCCAGTGTCACCTGTAGTCTTGGCATAGAAGCTGGCCACACCTTGGGATTAAGGGGTTGAGACTTTGAGCCAAACCTGTCAGCCCCACCCTCTCGACCTCTGGAAGGGGAGAAGGACTGAAGCTCCAGCTCAGCCACGTGGGAACAGATTTTACCAATCATGCCTACATAATGAGACCCCGTAGAAACTCGAGACACTCAGCTCAGGTGAGCTTTCATGACAGATAATATCCATCGCTGTGCCCGGAAATTTGACTCCATTTGGAGAGGACACTGATGCTTGCTTTGGGACCCTCCCAGGC
Organism: Chaetophractus vellerosus; assembly: GCA_004027955.1. Taxonomy (NCBI): domain Eukaryota; kingdom Metazoa; phylum Chordata; class Mammalia; order Cingulata; family Chlamyphoridae; genus Chaetophractus; species Chaetophractus vellerosus. Next base: position 8,011 of record PVKH010040765.1, on the reverse strand, counting down.
CTCGCCCTTTGCATCTCATCTTTTGGCTTCTCATTTATATCCTTTTACCACAATAAAACTAAAACCACAAGTATAGAGCTTCCAGCAAGTTCAGTGTATCATTGTAGCGAGTTATGGAACTGGAGAGGGTGGTGGGAACCCCCAGAATGTGCAGGCAATTGGTCAGAACTGCAGACAGCCTGGGCCCCTGAAATTGAAACTGGTGCCTGGGGACAGCCTTGTAGAGGATCGTCCTTAAGCCGTGGGGTCTGTCCTGACTGGCCAGCTGAGTCAGGGTTGACTTGAATTGAGTTCCTACAGGCTTTGCAGTTGCTGATTGAACTTTTGAGCCCCACAGAAGCTGTTGCTAGTTATCGAAGTTTTCAGTACTTTTATACAGTCATAAAAAGGAATGAGGTTCTGGTACATGCTACAACATGGATGAACCCTAAAGATACCATGTTGAGGAAAATAAGCCAGACACAAAAGGATAGATACTGTTATACGAAATAACTGGAAGATGCAAATTCACAGAGACTGGAAGCTGAGTACAAGTTACCAGGAGGAGGGAAAATGGGGAGTTAAGGTATAAAGGGTGCAGGATCTCTGTTTGGAGTGATGGAAAAGTTTTGGTAGTGGACAGTGGTGATGGTAGCATGACATTGGGAATGTGATTCATACCACTGAATCGTGTGCTTGGGTTGGGTTGAGATGGGAAATTTTATGTTGTATATATGTTACCACAATTTTAAAAAGAGAGACACTAAAGAGACAATGACTGTGGAGCTGGCATGTACTCCAGAAAACATATTCTTAAACTGAACCTATCCTGTGGGTATGAACCCACTGTAAGCAGGACCTTTGCATGAGGCTGCTTCAGGTAAGGTGTGGCCCAGCTCAGTCAGGATGGGTCCTATCCTGTTACTGGAGGCCTTTATAAGTGGAATGAAGCTCAGGCAGCCAGAGAAAAGCCACAGGCAGCAAGAAGCTGAAGGTCAATGGAACCCAGAAGAGACGGGAGAGACCAGGAGAGGCCGCCATGTGCACTGCCATGTGACAGAGGAGCCCAGGATGGAGGATCACCAGCAGTCAGCCCCAGAAGGCCACAGTCTTCAGGGAGAAAGCATCACCTTGATGACACCTTGATTTGGACTTTTCTTAGCCTCAAAATTGTGATCTAATAAATTCCCATAGTTTAAGCCAACCCATTGCATGGTATTTGCTTGAGCAGCCAAAGAAACAAAAACAATGACAATTAAATGCAACACATAATCTTGGACTGGATCTAATAATGGAGAAGAAAATGCCCCAAGGGACATTGTATCAGTCAGCGTTCTCCAGAGACGCAGAACCAACAGGTGCTTGATATATAGATAGATAGATTTATTATAGAAATTGGCTTATGCAGCTATGGGGATTGGCAAGTCCAAATTTCGTAGGGCAGGCTGCAAGTTGGAAACTCTAGTACAGTTCCCAGGAAAAGCTGGTTAGCTGAGGTAGAGGCAGAAATTCTTCTTTCTGACTTATGAAATCCTCAGTTCTAGCTTTAAGCTCTCCAACTGATTGGATGAATAAATAAATAAAATAAATGTTTAAAAAGAAAGTTATGATGCTCACCCACAATGCAGCGCTCAATGTTTTTTTTTTTCTTCTTTAATTGTGGTGACATATTTAACATAAAATTTGCCATTTTAGCCTTTTTTTTTTTTAGGGAGGTGCTAGAGATTGAACCCAGAATCTCATACATGGGAAGCAGGTGCTCAAACCACTGAGCTGCACCTGGTCCCCCATTTTAGCCATTTTTAAGTGTGCAACTGATGGCATTAATTACATTTACAATGTGCTAAAATCACTACTGCCCATTACCAAAACTTTTCATCACCCACAGCAGAAACTCTGTACCCACTAAGCAATAATTCTCTATTTCCCCCTCACCCTGGTCCCTGGTAACCTCTAATCTACTTTCGGTCTCTACGAACTTGTTCAGCCTAGATAATTCATATAGGTGGAACCCTACCATACAATCTTATACTCCATGGTATCCTACACTCAGGAAACCTGGTATATGTTAGCGGTGATAACGTACATGATGGAAATTCAGAGATACAAAGAACAAAAAACAAACAGGGAAGCAGCTGTGGCTCAGGCAATTGAATAAAGCCTCCCCAAAATTCATGTCTACCCAGAACCTCACAATGTGATCCCGTGTGTAAACAGGGTCTTTGCAGAAATAAGAGGTAAGATGAGGCCTGCCTTAGGTTGCTAAAGGCTGCCGATGCAATATACCAGAAATGGGTTAGCTTTTACAAGGGATATATATATTTTTTTTACTTACAAGCTTACAGTTCCGGGACTGAGAAAAATGTCCAACTTAAGGTGCCAGGTGAAGCTCTCTCCCCGAAGACCAGCTGTGGGTGATCCCGGACTCCTCTATCACAGTCTGCTGGTCTCTGCCTTCTCCTCCAGCCCTGTTGCTTTCAGCTTCTGGCTGCTCCCTCTGTGGCTTTCTCTCTTGGCTTCTGTGGGTTCCTCTCTGAGCGCCTGTGGCCTTTTCTCTGTCAGGTTCTGTTGATTTCAGCTTCTGGCTTCTGGAGCTTTCTCTCTGAGCTTATGGGAGTTTTTCTCTCTGTCTCTGTGGCCTTCTTTCACTATATATTCCCGTTTATAAAGGACTCCAGTGAGAGGGTTAAGATGCACCCTGGGCTATGCCTTACTAAAGTAATCTAATCAGTGGTTCCTGCCTACAATAGCTTCATACCTACAGGAATGGATTAATTTCAGAACTTAATTTTCTAGGGTCCACAAAAGACTCAAGCTACCACTAGGTCTTGATGTCTTAGGGTGGGCCCTAAATCCAATGGCTGGTGTCCTTATAAGGAGAAGAGAGGACACACAGAGAACCACAGGGAGAAGACAGCTATGTGAAGATGAAGCAGAGATTGACGTGATGCTGCCACAAGCCATGAATGCCTGGGGCCACCAGAAGCTGGAAGAGGCAAGGAAGGATTCTAGAACCTTCCGAGGGAGTGTGGGCCTGCTGACACACTTCTAGCCTTGCAGAATTGAAAGAGAATACACTTCTGTTTTAAGCCACCCAGTTTGTGGTACTTTGTTATAGCAACCCCAGGAAATTAATATAATTGTTCTGATAGATGCCTTTACTTTTGTGTTTTGTTTATTTCTTCAGACCGGAAAGCTTGGAATCATCCTTAAATCCTGTCTCACATATCCCTGGACTCAGTCCATCAAGAACTCCTTTTGGCTCCAACTTCCAAATATATCCGAATCTGTCCCGTTCTCCCTAATTCTACTGCTGCCACCCTGGTCCAAGCCACTGTTACCCCTCACTTGAATTATTGCAAAAGCCTCCTTCCTGGCCTCTCGGCTTCTGCTTCTGTTCCTGCCCTTCACTCTAGTCTCAACCCAGCAGCCAGTCAGATCATGTCACTCCAGCAGCTCCCTCTCTCACTTTGAGGGACAACCAAAGCCATGGTCCACCGACCTGGCTCCCCATTATCTCTCTGCCCTCATCCCCTACTAAACACCCCTCACACGCTCTGCTTCAGCCTCATTGGCCTTCTTTTCTCTCAAACAGACCAGGCACACTCTTGCCTCAGTGCCCTTGAACTGGCCAGTCCTTCTGCCTGGAAGGCTCTTTCCAGAGTTAGCTGCAGAGCTCACCCCCTCACCTCCTTTAAGTCTTTTTTCAAATGTCACCTTCTCCATGAGGCCTACGGTGACAACCTTAGTACTGTAACCTGTTCTCCACCTCCTCACTCCTATAACCTTTGCTTGGCTCCATTTTTTGTCCCCAAGGCATTCAATACTCACTATTATGTGGGTTGTCTGTCTTCCCCCATTAAAATGTAAGTTCCCCAAGGGCAGAGATCTTTGCCTATTTTGTTCACTGATGTACCTGAAGAGTCTAGAACAGCACCTTGTACATAGAGATTTGTTAAATGAATTAATTTGCAAACTGGAGAGGCGGTAAATGTGTGGCTGTAATTAATCTTTAAGCAGAACTAGCTAGGTAGGTTCAGGGATTTGAGAAGTTATCATTTCAACCGGATCTTGGAATGCATCTGGGAGCTGGGATAGGTGATGAGCAATCCGAGTGGAGAGAGCTCCTGAACAAAGTCATGGAGGCGAGAATCTTGGTGTCATGGCAGGAGTAAGGGGGAGGTGTCCACCAGTAGGACTGTTGGAGAGGAGCAAGGTAAATTGAGGCCAGATTGTGCAAAACTTGAAATGCAGGCTAAACATTTTATCCTACAGCCAGGGCCAGCAACATACTTTGTGGGACTCGGTGCAAAATGAAAATGCAGCCCTCCCGGTTAGAAAATTTCAAGACAATGACAGCAGAACATTAAACCCAGCACAGGCCCTTCTGAGCAACTGCACAGGTCACGTGTCCAGGAACAGCCCTGCGAACTAGTGATGACCCTCAAGTAGGGCAGAGATGTCATTGGAGCTGGACTTTAGGAAGATTATTCTGGCATGTCTGGTGACATAGGCTGGAGGGAGTTGGAACTCCAGGCAGGAGACTGGTTAGGCAGGCCTGAGCTGAGACCCAGGTGGAAGCTAGGTTGGGGTGGGGACAGGGAGAGCTGACAGTAAGAGGACATGTGTGAGAGGTTGAGTAAGCAGAAGCACGGAGAGGGTAGAGTTTTCTTAGAGGAGAGCAGGGGCCAGGGAGAGACTCCTGAGTCCAACTTCCTTTGCCCCTCCAACCCCTTCCCCTTTCTTCCCTGCTTTCCCTACCCAGACCTCAGAGGTGGTATCAGGCAATGGGTCAGCATGCAGCTCCTTTTGGCCACCAGAGGGCAGATTATTCTCATGGATTTTCGGGAGGAATTTGAGGTGGAGAGAGTAGAATATATCCTGTCCTCATCTTTTCTTTCTTTTTCCCTCACCTCCTTCTGGGTTCCTTCATCAACTTGTTCCTCAGTGACAGAAGTGGGGTGGGGAGGTGTCCGAGAGTCCCGCACATTTACTAAGACTGTAGGTTGTACCTGTTGCCTTAGGAAGTACTTTCACACCCCATTCCCTGGCCTCTGTTCGGCTGCCTGTTTCTTCTGCTGCAGCAGGGAGTGGGGAAGTCAAGGGTCTGCAGTCCAACCAGCACTTTCCCCCCTAACTGCTGGGGCCCCCTCTGCTCCTGTACCTTTGGGGACGTGTGGCCTGAGCCTGGTCTCTGGCTCCTCCCCACCTTAAGCTGCTGTTGAGCCCTAAAGGGACAAGTTCCAACCTGTCTAGGGTATGATGGGTGGGGGAAGCTTCAAGCCAGAGAAGTCGGACCCAGACTGCTGCCTCTCCCTGGTGAAGAGGTCTAGGGAGAAGTGAGGAGTGGATGCAGACTGCCGGGGTTTCCTGTTAGAGTCAGGGGCTCTCCAAAGCCAGGCCGGCTCTCGGAGCTTATGAACCTATGGGAAAACTGAGGCCCAGAGAAGAAAAAGAACTTCTCCAGGGGCCCATTCTTGGTGCCATTCTGAGTATTCCTCAAGTTCAACCAGTTTCCCTTTTCTTTTCCATGAGTTGCTTTGTCTTAGAAGCTGTGAGTTAGGATGAGAATGTCTCTTTTCCCTTAACTTATAGGGACATCTAAGAAGGTAAATGGAATGCAAAGATATTCTTTAGAAGGGCAAGGATGCAACAAAGGCATGGAGCCTAGCTCGGAGATAGTATGTGATTTTTCCAAGATCACGCAGCAGTTCCACTCGACAGAGCGGGGGCTGGAATGTGGAACTCCACATTTCTTTGCGGGGGTCGGGGGGGGGGGATGCTCAGGAGCCTCCAGCCCCTGGGAGGAAAGGACGCTGACCTGGTGTCTACCGGGACCGCGATGAGCCCTGCATAGGTGTAGGGGCGGATGCATGGATAAACAGAAGCTAAGAGACGGATGGTGGGTAGGTAGATAACAGACTAACGCTGCATTTGACAGGTGAAAAGCACGTTGATAGGTCCGAAGAAATGACTCGCAGAGGCAGTTACTCTGGAACCAATGCCAGTTAGCAGCCAGTTAGCAGGTTGGCAGGTTAGCAGCCTTATTTTCTGTTTAGTCAAATACTAAACGCGCAGTGCTGACCCTCGTTCAAGGTTTGAAAATACCCGAAAACTGACGGAAAGAAACGAAGTCTCTGAATACCACCCGGGGGAAGGACTTGGGGACCCGCCGAGCCCGGGGTGTTGCCGGAAATGGCCGACGACCGCCGTCGGCGGCGGGGCGGGGTGGCGCGGGGGCATGGCCGCCTAACAGCACGCGGAGCCGCTTCGGGTGTTTCCGGAAACTACCGCGAGCCCTCTTGAAGTGGGCGGGGAAAGACCAGTAGGCGTGGCTGGATAGCCCTGGAGTCCCCAGAGTCACTTCGTGGATTTCCGTAAACAGAACCGAAGCTTGGTCTTCGGACTCGAGCAGGCGTGCGCGTCCCCGGGGGTTACCTTCTTCGGGTGTTTCCGGAACTCACCCGTAGTTCGGGACCGGGAGGAGGAGGCGCGCTCCCCTCCCGTCCCTAGCCGCTTCGGATGTTTCCGGCTGCTGCCGGCGGAAAGAGCCGAGAACTGGCGGTGGTGGCGGCCATGTTGGGAGCAGCAGGTCCAGCGGCGGCTGCCTGTGTGCCGGGCGCGGAGCAGTGCCGCTGAGGGCAGGGGAGGAGCGAGGCAGGCGGCCGGCTGCGGCGGCAGAGAGTAGGCGGAGCGGCGCAGCCGGGCCGAAAGGCGGCACAGCCCAGCCGGGGGTCGGGGGGGTGCGGTCCGGAGCCGCTCGGAGCCGGCGCGGCCTAGCCCGAGCGGCGAATCCCCGGGCTGGCGTGAGCGGCTGCCCGGCCTCCCCGCACCCCCGGCCGGGGCCCATGCGGCGGGTGCCCCTGCTGTGAGAAGCCCCGCCCGACTGGGCTCCGCGCCTTCCCTTCCCTCCCTTCCTCCAAGCTTCTCGGTTCCCTCCCCTGAGATACCGGCGCCATGTCCAGCGCCCGGACCCCCCTACCCACGCTGAACGAGAGGGACACGGAGCAGGTAAGGAGCCCCGAGGGCTCCCCGAATTCTCTGGCTGGGCCCCGGCACCTTGCGGAGCCTCCTCCCTCCTCTGCTCTCCTCGTGCCCCTGCTGCCATCCTGCAAGCCTTGGCAGCCCTGTCATCTGGCTCCTGGCGCTGCACATCCCCTTCCGAGTCCTGTCCTGGGACCCACCTTGTCGTGACTCCAGGCTGCACACTCGTCCTTCTGCCAACCTCCCTTTCCCCCTCACCGCCCTCCAGCGCTCTTCCGTGTTACCACCCCAGCTTCCCTTTCTCTTCCCTTTTTCTCTCGGGGCCCATTCTGGTCTTCCTTCACCCACGCTTAAAGCAGCCACCCTCCTGCTTCTCGAATAGCAGAACCCTGTGATTTGTCACAAATTGTTGTCCACCTCTTCCTTCGTCTCTCTAACCTGGCTTCCCCTCCGCCTGCACCGGTTCTCCCAGTCTCTGGTTATCACCCTCAGGGTCCTTGCCCCGGCGTGTGTTCTCGATTCCTCTCCCCTTTCAGTTCGCCAGCTTTTTCTGCCCTGTGTCTTCCTTTTACAAATTGTGCGCTCCCTTTTGCTTGCAACCCACCAGCTCCACCCTCATCACCTTTCCAAATCGTTCGCCTACTCTTTGCTCATCACTTTCCCTCTTTTCCCCCCCGGAGCTCCCTGGTTCCTGGCGCTGGCATTTGTTGCTTCCGTGTTTCTCATACAGCTGTCATGCGCATGGCTTTCCCACAGGTTGTCTTAGGGGTTCCAGTCTTCGCTCTTTTGTGAGTCTTTGGACCCCTCATATTCTCCTCCCTGGGGGTTGGCTCTTACCTCCTCTGCCTCCTGCTTCTTACTGTGAGTGTTTTACCAGTTTTCTCTGAGCTCTTGCTACCGAAGGAAAGACTCACTTTCCTGGCCCACTGTATTAACAACCTGTTGCTGAGTCCTTTCTCGTGCCTCGCTGCATCACCGACCTTGCCTTTCCTTTTACACCGCCACACAAACCATGGTGCCTTCCTATCTCTTCACTCCGGTATCTGTC
>PVKH010040764.1:0-11011 GCA_004027955.1 Chaetophractus vellerosus | reverse complement strand
GGGTGGCTGGCTGTGCTCCATTCATGGGCGACCTGCCCTGCCCATGGCAGCTTTTGCCTGTCTGTGGCAGTTTTTTGCCCTGCCCATGGCAGCTCTGGCCCACCCATGGCAGCTTGCCATTCTCAAGGCAGTCTGCCCACTAGGAGAGGTCCCCGGGAACTGAACCTGGGGCCTCCCATGTGGTATGCCGGCACCCTATCCACTGGGCTATCGAGCCAGCCCCTGAGGCAGATTTAAATGTATGATTGTCAAGGATGTTTGAGAGTATAAGGTGAATATGTGAGGAGAAGAGTGTTGCTGTGTATGGAAGGTCAAAATTCTAGTTGTTTTTTAAGAATTATGTGTTCACTGATGGCAAAGTTTAGGTTTCATATAGTGCAAAAATGGAGAGGATGAGGGAAGATGGCATCGATGGTTTAGGTTTGCACTCACTGGCTCTCAGGTAGGGGGTGGCTGATTGGGAGCAAGAGCAGAGGTGCATAGTCTTTGCGGGGAGCTTGGGGCAAGGGAATATTGGCTCCATCTGTCTGGAGATGGCTGGAGTGTGAGTTGTGCCATGCAGCATAAAATTGTGGGTTCTCTTTGCCCCGGTGGGTAACATGGGGGTGGGGTTCCATTCCCAGGAGAGGGAGAAGGGAGGTCCATGGCCTCACCAGTGGACCTGTGAGGGGGGTGGTGGGCCCCGAGAGTGGGAGGGTCTGACAGAGGTGGAGAGGGTTTCTGTGGGTTTGGTTGCATGAACCCGCAAGTAGTTTACAAGAAGAAAGGAAAAAAAAATCAGCCGGCAGGAAACAGCCACTGAAGGGGAATGGAGAAACTGCTTACCACAGTGCAATGCAAGGGCCGGCAAAGGTAAGTTCTGGCCTATTAAGAATTCTGGGCTGAATAAAACAGCACACCCAGTGAAGATAGACAGAGGGAAATAATAGACTAGTTTCCACAAACCTATCTCGGGTCCACTCACAGGAGGGGGTGGTCTAGAAGAGGAGTTCTTTAAGGTCCCTAATCACATCAATAAATAAATAGAAGCATATAGACCTGCTTTAATTGCTAAATTCTGCCTCAAAGCCTGCACAAAGAAGGCTGCAAGGCAATTGGTTAATGAACACAGGCTGTGAGGCTCCACAAGTCCCCAAAGGAAACTGTGGTTTACCTTTGTTTTTTTTTTATTTGTTTGTTTGTTTGTTTCTTTGTTTTTTGCTGGTTTGTTTGTTTTTTAATTAGGTGCTGATAGCTTTTTTCTTCTTTGCTGGTCTTTATTGTTGACTTACCATCCTCTGTGTATAGTGACTGTGTTTACCAACACTATCTCCTCTCCTTCCTTCATCTTTCTACCTCCAGCTTTCTGTCTGGTTCTTATTTTCCACCTTTTTTCATTTACTCCCAATTTCACCCTTGTTAATTTCTATCTTGGTTATTCTGTTCTCTTTTATCTCTTTCAATTTATAATAGCTTCTTTCTTTCAGCCTATGTGTTATTAGTTCTCTCTCTCTCATCATTCTGGTCATATAAAATACTCTCTCTATATATATTTCTTTTCTCTCTATTTGGAGTAGGCACTCCAGTTTTTCCCCTATCACTCTATGCTGCCTACATGTGTTATATATTCAATTTGCTAAATCTAATAAGGCCCCTCTTCTAACTTTTATCAGTACTATTATTATCCCTTCTCCTTCTTCACCCCTTTCAAATGCTCTGGCCCTAATCTTCTTCCTTCAAAGGAACACAGAAAGGGGGCAGGGAAATACAGCAAGGAGAAGATAGTATCAACTAGAAATCTTGACACACACACAGAATTACAAGTTAGATAAAACTCTAGAGCAAAGAGAGAAGCTAAAGACTTTTCATCCTCTGTGTTTAGTGATTGTGTTTACCAACACTATCTTCTCTCCTTCCTTCATCTTTCTACCTTCAGCTTTCTGTAGTGGTTCTTATTTTCTACCTTTTCTCATTTGCCCCCAATCTCACCCTTGTAAACTTCTATCTTGGCTATTCTGTTCTCTATTATTTCTTTCATTTCATACTAGCTTTTTTCTTTCAGCCTATTCATTATTAGTTCTCTCTCTCATCATTTTGGGCATACAAAATACTATAAATATTTTTTCTATCTATTTGGATTTGGTGCTTCAATTTTTCCCCTATCACTCTATGCTGCTTACATGAGTTAAATATTCAATCTGCTAAATCTAATAAGGCCCCCCCTCCAACTCTTCTCAATACTATTATTAACCCTTCTCCTTTTTCACCCCTTTTGAATGCTCTGGCCCTAATCTTCTTCCTTGAAAGGAACAAAGAAAAAATCAAGGAAATACAACATGTGTAAGAAAATATCAATGAGAAATCTTAACATACAAATAGAATTACAAACTAAATAAAACTCTAGAGCAAAGAGAGAAGCTGATCAACTGAACTAACCCATCAAGATAAAATGATGACCAGAGGGCAACCAAAAATTATGAGCCATACTGAGAAAATGGAAGACACAGACCACCGCAAAGAACAAACCAAAAATCAGGAAGAGAAACAAAACATAGAATAACTAAACATGGACCACCTCCTGGAAATCAAGGAAGCGATTAAGAATATTAAGAAGACACTGGGAGCACATACTGAAGAAATTTTAAAGATACATAAATAGATAACGGATATTATGCTGATGAATAGCACAATCCAAGAAATCAAAAAGATGATGGATTCACATAACAGAAACACAGAATTAAAGAGAAACAATTAATATTGGCTTGTCATAAAAGTCATAGGTATTTTATTCCATGAAAGCATCAGGTATTTTAGAGATAATAGGAGAAGATGAGACTTTCAAAGTAGATTGGGGATAGAGAGGAAAGGTCTTTTATTTCAATATAAGTAAAGAACAATACATGTAAATGTGGACTCAATAATTTTTTAGTTAACTGAGCTATTGTCTATGTGCAGAGGTGATACAGGAAATGAAAGCCTAGATATTTTCTCTCCAATAAGACATTATGATTTTATGGGAGCAAATGGTAAGAGGCAAGTACAACAGGACACTGATATTCAAACAGTTTTGCTCATACATCAACTAAAAGAATTTGGAAAACTAAATAGTTGCTTGCACATTTTTAAATTGGCTGAAGCCAATTTCTTTGTAAGTTTAAACAGTTGCAAAGAGGTATGTCATGGTGTGTTATTTATAATGTATTTGATTTAAATATATTTTTATTAAACTTTAAAGGTGCAGATAAACCTCATTCATTTTTTTTTGAAAATTTCCATCTGACACCACGAGCCAATCCAGTCCTCATTTTCAAATCATCCAGGCTAATCAGATTTACTTTTCATTTGAAAATTCTGCTTTATTTCTTTTTGATTAAAAAAGGTGTGTAAAATATACACCTCTGTGGTCTCCTCAAATTTGCTCTAATCCTAAAATAGAAACTGATAGGCAGATGAGAAATAAAGAAAAGGTAAACTTATGTAGATTGGTAGACATAGAGGGATGAAAGAGAAGGAGTTCTAGGTTGCTAAATTGCTCAAGCAGATACAAAAAAAAATGTTTGACTTTTAACAGTGGGCATTGATTCATTTAGAAGCTTACAGTTTCATGGCTGAGATAAATGTCCAAATCAAGGCATATTTGGGGATGCTTTCTCCCCAAAGCCTGGCTATGGGCTATCCTGGAATCCTATGTCCAAGAAACATGGTGGCATTTCCTGGTCTCTCCTTTCTATTTCAGGTTTCATTGCTCTTGGTTTCTTGTTGCCATGGCTTTCTCCCTCTCCCTATGAATACCATTCTTTTATAAATGACTCCAGTAAGAATGAGGTAATTCACATCTTTGTTATTCCCCAAAGGTCCTACTTTTAATAGGTCCACCCCCACAAGAATGGATTAATTTTAAGAATATATTTTCTGGGGCCCACACAGCTTCAAACGATCACAGAAAGCATTGAGCACTGGCATGAGGTGCTCAGCTGAGTGAAATCAGGCAATGCTGCCTTCTATATTTCTTACCAAGTTCTCTTGGCTCTTTCAGAGTTGTCCACCATAGTCAAAACATATTTTTAAATTATTCCTTTGTTGTTGTGGATTTTGCCCAAAGAGCAACACTTCTTGGTAATAGGTAAATTCTCTGAAAATAATATATTTCATGAGGAAGAAGGGTGATTGTATAAAGCAGGATGACAATGAGAGCAGGCTGTCTGCTTCTGGATTCTCAGGCAGATCTATCTGAGCAAAGGCAGCAAGGGAAAGTTGAAACATATCATCTGTAGAATCTCTCAAAAATGGTTTTTAAATTTATATGTGATACCTTTCATGCAGCCTTCAAGAATTTCAGGAATTACTTCATTTTAGAATGAAAGATGAGCTAAAAGAACAAAAGCTACCAGATTCCTGCTCCCAGAAATTGTGTAATCAACATTATCTGGAAGAAAACCTTGTCCTTGGTGAGCAAGTCTTCCCTGTGCTATGCCTGGAAAACTGTCCCCAGAGTAGAAGAAGGGAGAAAAAGAGGCTTCAGAGGTCCCATTAAGGGACCTTAATGGACAGACTTGGAGAATGGAAAGCATAGTCTAACCAGAAAGCCCTTATGTAAAACCAACATGCAAGAAATAACATCATAAATGTTTATTGGTACCTCATTTCATTTTAGGATCACTGCTCTTTGAAAGAAATACAGTAGGATTTTTATACCTGATTATAGTTTGGGGAGAAACAAGGGGAGTCCAGCCACTATAAAGGATGATTGTGATCTTGGCCAGCCCATGTGAAGGATTTTCCATAAGTTCAGTGATTTAAAATTAAGGGTTCACAGAGGTCTGTACAACATTACCCATTTTTTGACACACTCACATAAATATGCCTCTATAAATATATTATACTTATGCACAATATACTTTTAACACATATTTCTATAATATATCATGTAATTTACATATTTTATAATATACAATGTTTTATATAAATATCATAGTTATATAAATTATGTAATTATATATTATAATAATTTATTTCTGATATAATTGAAAAGATTAGTGTAGCTATATTCCATTATTTCTGTATATGCATTTTTTGTACATGTATATGAATGTGGAGATTTGTACTGAAGAACACACTAGCTCACCAAGTTGTAGGGGCAGAAAGGTCAGCGTGTTTGGGAGAGACAGGAGGTGAGCCATGTGGGAGGAAGATGAATCTGGAAATATGGAGAAACCATAATTTTCCTGCAAGTTCTTCTTCATTTAATACTGGGACATTTCCTAGATATTGTTTGCTGCCTCCTGTCTCTGCAATTCCCCAGTTTATAAACATCATGGAGCAGAGAATGCAGAATAGTGAAGCTCTTCTTTAAAGGCCTTCTCACATCTCTGTTGGACTAGAAATTTTTAACTTGATTCTAAGCAGGAAAAATGACAAACAGCATGGTCTGGTGTTAAAGCATCTTGTAGATACTAAGATAAATATTATATGTATTTTCCATCCCCCAGACTCACATAAAGCATCTCTCTATACAGATTGTTAAATCTTGACTGTTAGATTTGTCAAATAATTAGAGAGACTATCTGGAAATAAATGTAAATTATTTAGTCTGGAATAATCTTTAAAACTTACAAAGTGTCAGAAAACATGAAAGCATATTGATAATTATAATTCAGAGTCATACTCTTGAATGATCTGAAAACAGCTTTTAAAGTACAATGTTTCACAAACAGAAAATTAAAATCTGTCATGATCAGTTGTCTGTCACATTACATCCCTTTAGAGGACTATTTAATCATTCCAGTTCCTTCTTTTACCAGTTCTCCTATTCTCACTTTTTCCATTTTTAAAAAACCTTTTGTCTTTAAAAGTTTTTTTTTTAATTCATATTTATTCATTACCAAATCTTCTATTATAAGTCTATTTTTCCCATTTAATTTCAGCTGCTTGGTTAATCTGAAAATACAGGTCTTATCAATCAAAGGTTAATGTATAAAATATTTTCCAACTGAAGCCACCATTTGTTTTTCTTTAATTAGTAGCTAACTATGTGGGTGCCTGTAGGGAGATGGTGCTGTGCACAGTTTCTAACAGGCTTTTTTTTCCCCCTGTCCATCAGAGATACCCTGAAATTGCTTAGTGATCCACAGACAATAATCTGATGGCTTTATTACTAATGTGGTTTTAACTGAGATACAAGTCAAATTTACACGTGTGAGGAGAGAATAGTTGCCAAAGAGATCAAAACATAAGTGTTATTGAATTTGGCTCTTATTACCTTCTATATATTCCTGACCAAAGATCTTGCCCATAAATCTAGCAAAAGTCTCATTAGGTCAATCAATTCATGATATGGATCTTGCCGTGCAACAGGGCAGTTTGAGAATCCTGAAGGCCAATGAAACTCCACTCCTTCAGCAGACAGATTGCATATCATAAAGGTGCTAACACCTTTATGGTTTTAAGGCAGACATGGTGCAGAGATATAATTATATCTCATCCTGCCAGTTTCTGCCAATGGACATGCAGAATGCATTCAAAACTGATGAGGATAATGATGATACAATTAAACATCTCATCCATAAGGAACTATTCTTTTCCTGCCACTTTTCCCTGGATTAGGTTCATATTTCATTGCCCTATCTTTTCTTTCTTAATCCTTCTCACAATTGGATTTCTACAGTTTTGCAATTATTTGTTTAATGCCTGTTTTTCTACACCATTCTGTTAGCTCATTGTGGAGCAAAATAATTTTAAAGCTTTATTGAGGTATAAATTACATACAATAAAATCGTCCATTTTAATACACAGTTTGATGGTGAATACACAAATGTTAACTGCTATGCAACCACCATCATAACCAAACCTTAGAATTATCTTCTCTCAAAGTTTCCTTGAGGGCATAAGTAGCTTTATTTTCCCATTCATCATGGTGCTTAGCACATAGTAAGCACTCCTTAAATATTTCTTCAAGAAAATGATGAAAGTGAGGAAACATTGAAGGAAGAAAATATGGACTGCCACATTTAAAATTTTTGTGCCAGAAACACACTAAGATATGTGCATGTATTAGTTCAATTATTTTTAAAATGACCCAGTGGTCAGATATTTTTATTTCTATTTTATAGATAAAGACATTAAGCCTCAGAAGACTTACATAACTCATTCAAGACCAAGTCATGAATAAGTGAGTACTAGGATTTAAATCCAGTTCATTTGCTTGCAAAAGTCTATTTATCCCACTATCACCTGCTGTTCTTGTTATAGAGACATTTTCTTATAGTGATTCATGTAAATCTTTTTTGCCATGTCTCTAATATTAACTACATTTGAAAGAGTATAAAATTATAGAAATACAGGGAATCTGTACAATCACCTTCAATAGAAACCTCCAATTGTTTCCAAGCAGAACAAGACTTCTTTCTTTTCATTCTGGAACACTGGAAATTACCAAATATCTTTGACTCCTGGATGCTTCCATCTCTAATCACTAAAGATTATACTGGCATTTAGCTTTCATTATCATTCATTTAATAATTAAATGCATTCATTTATTCACTTCCAGTTTGATTATTAAACAATTATGCCTATGTCAACACAGACTATTTCAAATTACCTTCTACCAGAGAATGGGATTTATTAATATCAACAGCTTTATTAAAGTCCACAGTATAATAATAGGTAAAGAAAGACATTTCAGAAAAACTTGAAAGGTCTGTTAGGGTTAGGTTTGGCCTCCCAAAGCAGAAAATCCAAATCAGTCCTGCAAACAGATGGAAAATATTCTCTCTCATGTCCAAGAATCCAGTGCTCCACATTTCATGTCACCTTCACAGTCATCAGGTAACCTGGCTTCTTCTGAATGTTCCACTATTCTTAGTGTGTGTTTTTCATTTTCATTGTTACCTTGAGGTCAAATATAGCTGTCAGGGCTCCAGCCACCAAGTCCACATTCCAGGTACAAAAATGGAAAAGGAAGAAATGACAAATATTCTTCCAAGCTTTCCCAGGAGATACAAAATCTCATTACATCAATTAACTTTCCCTGCTTATGAGGCAACTAGAAAATGTAACTCATTCACAGGTCATATTGCTTTCTGGAGAATGTTGATCACTCATTTAACTTCTGTCTCTGTGTGTAATCATACTTCTTTACTTATGCTATAAACAAAACAATGCAGAAGTTAAGGTTGTAAACAACTTTGGAAAAGGAAAGTATTAAAAAGGTTGAACATTTTTTGTCAGGAAAACAAAAACATATGCTTTTGTTTAAATAAAATCTATCCTATTTTTGATAAGCTGAAATTCAAGAATGTATATTGAATTTCTTAAATGTCAGACTACATTAAGTGAAATTTAAAAATTGGCTTTTCTTAAATGCTTAATTACTTATTTCTATGACAAATTGTTTGGTCCAAAATGAAAGCTATATTCAGATTTGGATTAATAACTAATGAAATGCCTGTGCAAAATAAAGCTCAAGTAGTATAAACTAATAATAATAATAATAATAATAAGAAGAAGAAGAAGAAGAAGAAGAAGAAGAAGAAGAAGAAGAAGAGAGGGAGAAGAGATATTTCACAAGGTAATTGTTATTACAATGGCTTTGGGATCCATTGTGATCCCAAAACTCTCAGTCAGGAGAGTTTTCATTTACAATTACATAAGCATTTTCTCAACACAAAAGTGTCTATTCTATCAGGACATTTTTCCCCCAATCCAGAGATATCTAAGTGTCTAGATCTCTGGAAATTATTCCATCTGAATGTCTGAGACAGATATAGCTCTCAGTGATAGAGAACAGTGGCACAATTCTTGGAAGCAGGGAGTTTCCCCACTTCACCACCAAAGACCTGATCTTATCTCTCTTTGTGTCAGTTCTCATAGATTTTCATCCTCTCTCCTTCATCTAACCTTCAGACAAAATGCTTTCTAAAACCCAAGTAAAAATGAAACCCCAGCTCATTGTCATGGTATGACCACATGTCTTTCTCAGACATTTAGAACTAGAAGCCAAACATGATGAATTCAAAACCAAGAGAGAAAATATATCTTCCTAAAGTGTTACTGCTTCATGGTGACTGGAGAAATAGTCTTCTTCATGTGAATTATAGTCCACCAATCAAAGTTTCCATTACTTCATTATAACTCTCTACCAAAAGCATTTTTTGACCCATTTCAGGTGACAAGTAGAGGAGTCTTCTGAGACCACATATAGAAGAAAAAAGCTCCAAGTTCATTACTCTGTGCCAGTTGCTGTTCCAAGTTCTTTATTCATTTAATCATCACGACAGATTTCGGAGGGCAATACTAGGGCTTCCCTTGCAGATGACCCTAGTGAGGCACAGAGTGTTTAGGTAACTTCCTTAAAGACAAAAAGACAGTGACTGAGCTTGGTGTTGAAAGCTGTTCAGTGCCCAATCTCTACTGAACTATGTGGGATTTAAATTAATCTTCTGCTCTGACTTTAGAGCAACCCCTTTCATCTCAATGAATTTTAAACACACACATACACACAGTTTTCATTCATGTTTATTGGTCCATTTCCTTTGATCTTCTGATCTTGGATGTATCTTTAGTTCTAAGTACTCTAGGCTCACACACTACCTCAATTAACAGCTAAGCCCTCAGACACTAATTAAGCAAAACATCAGGGATAACTTCCTGTTTGAGAATAGAAAGAGATGTTACTCTCAGCAGGGGAAAAAGAGATGAGTCCTTACAGAATAGGGTGCAGAGGTTCAGGTCACATTTAACTTGGCAGATACTTCTGAAACAATCAGTGAAGATGACATAAGGGATGGCTTGTCATCTAGAAACTTTATCCCCAGAAATGATCTCCACCATATATGCATAAAAGCGTACTCCATCATATGACCATAAATGTATGTGCCACCATATCAAAATCTATATGGGTATTCCAGGGGCCATCACTAGAACAGAGGGCCAGAGTTTACCCATGCTTGGGAGAAATTCAGATAAGAACTAAGTCTCTCCAGTGATCATACTGCAGCAGATGGCAGGCTTTTCTCCTAGACTGGGAATAATATTTCTATACTTGCTCAGAGGGCAAGTTTTAGGTAGGGGCATGGTACCAGTGGCCTCATCAGAGCAAATGGGTTGTGTCTTCCAGGAATATGGAGAGCTTTCTCAATGGGTCAATCCCTGAACACCTCTCCTTAACCAATTCATCCAGTTGTTAATAAAACTTGCATTCTTTAACCAAGCCTTCCTAAAAAAGCTGCAGAACCATGGAGGTGAGTGGTTAGTACTCAATATTGGACAAATTGAAATCTGCAATGTTCAGTAGACATGAATAAGGCTTTGGCAGCATCAACACTCACATATGTTGAAGACCTAGGGGATATTTATTAAGCAACATGTGTAAAATCATATAAATCAGTCTAGAAAAGACATCTAAGAACAGAGTCAGCCATCCCAGCATCTAGGCAGAGAATCTATAAGAAATCCTTCTGGAAGAGTGGGCCCTGAGTCTCTTTTCCTGTGTACCCCAATATTTGTGATGATGCTAAATCATAGTCACAAGAGCAATAGAAAGTTCAGTATGCCTGTAGCAAGAGATAACTAAAGCAAGTATCTGAAATTGTCTCAGACCCCAGGGAAAGGAAGCTTTGAGCTGAATTTTACTAACAATTTGAAATATTGTAGGGAAAAAATGAAAAGGCATTGGGGCATGTTTGGGAGCAGGCATGTGCAAGTGTGGCCATCCATCACACTCTGGACTGAGCAATATTTCTGTCTTGGTGACACATGTCAGCTCCCAATGGCTGGTGTTCTCCCTGTATGGCATCTGCAGCCCTTACCCTCTCTCCTTAGCCACACATGTCTAATTTCTCATGATGTCCAGTAACTACTGTGTCCCAGCTCCCTCTTGTGTCCTTTTTCCTCCCAAACACTACTAGAAAGAATAATTTGATGGGGCTAATGACCTTACAGTACAGATTAAAGAGTGATTTGAGGTTGAAAACTTTAGAATTGTTATAAAATTCAGTAATCATCAAGTCAGTTAGTTAACTATAACTCATGCTGT
>PVKH010040763.1:0-11013 GCA_004027955.1 Chaetophractus vellerosus | reverse complement strand
CTCTTGCCTGATTCTCTGCCTCAGCTTTCACCCAAGCTCATTCCAGCAAGAAATGAAAATTGGCCGGGCTGGAATTACAAATGTGAACTGTTTGTTGGATGGTGTGCCCTTTTTTTCCTCTCTCTCCTTGCAATCTTGGCTGTCCGGCCAGTTCTCCCATTTTTATTGTTGTCGTTTGACTGTAAAAGGTGATCTGGGGTAATGAATCTGGAGTGTAGATGGGGGCGGGGTGACAGAGGTTGGGGGAATCCTCCTGAATTGTGCTCCTCTAGTCAGATGGACGCCTTGAAACCTTGACTTCTAAAGTAAGACAGCGTGTGGCCCTTTGACCAAACAGGAAAGGAAGCAGTGTTGTCTCTGTGGCCCTCTTATTTCAGATATGATTTTTAGAAATGGAGGGAGTGCAATGTGGGAAGACAAAAGCCCAGACTTGCAGACAGACAGACAGCAGGAGGTTGGACTCTCAGCTTGGTCCCAGGTTAGCTCTGTGACCTTGAACTAGGGGGCCCTTCCCTTTTCTTCTCATCTGCAAATGGAGCTAACAAGGGCTCTCCCCTTTGTAGGGTTCTTGTGTGCATTGAATAGAATGGTGTTTGCAAAGTGCTTAGGGCCACGTGCTAGTTTCCAGGGCTGCTAGGACAAATGCCACATGATGGGTTGATTTCAACAACGGGAATTTATTGGCTCATGGTTTTGGAGGCTGGAAGTCCAACATCAAGGTATTGGCAGGACTGGCTTGCCGGCACACATGGCGCTCTCCTTGTGTCTGCTCCTCTGGTGTCCACTGGCTTCTGACTTCCACTAACTTCTGGTTTCCACTTCCATGTCCAATTGCCTTTGCTGCTAAGTACCTCCAGCAATATTGGGTGAAGGCCCACCCTGATTCAGTTAACCATCCCACCACCAAGTGTCCTACTTACCCATGAGCCCACGCCCACAGGAACACTGATTAAGATAAAGACCATGTCTTTTGTAGGGGACACGGTTCAATCCCCACAAGTCAGGTGCAGAGCAGCCGCTACAAGCAGCGCTCAATTATTGTCATTAAATCTGAACATTCCAAAGCTGGGATGGACCTTTGAAAAATTCAACTCCATTTTTTTTTTTAATGAGATAATGGGGATTAGACCCAAGACCTCATACACGGGAAGCAGACACTCAACCACTGAGCTACATCCACTCCCCAATGAGAGTTGGTTTTTTGTTTGTTTGTTTTTAGGAAGTAATGGGAATTGAACCCAGGACCTCATACATGGGAAGCAGGCACTCAGCCACTTGAGCTACTTCTGCTCTCTCAACTCCTTCATTTTAGAGATGAAGAAGCCGAGGCCCAATGGCCGAATGTGATACCCTGAGGACACAAAATGGGAACTTGCAGCTTCACCCAGAGAGAAGGAACAGGATATGGTTCTCCCGCCCTCTCCTTTAACAGAAGATCAAGGCTCTCTTCTGGCTGCAAATGGGGATCTGTGAGGATGACAGGGCAGGCAGAGGATGGGAGTGTGTCAGTGGAGGTAGTAAACACCTTTCAGCATGTCTGTCTTGGAATCTTGGCTTCCCTTTCCATCAGCTGATCAGGGAGTCACCATCTCTGCTTCCTCTCCCAATGAGATACTCTGGAAAGCTCTCCAGCTCCTTGTTCTTTGGACTCTGGGTCCTCCTTGCTACCCTTCCAATTGGGGTGCAGATGGACCTGGAGAGGAACCCCGAACTTGCCTGAGCACCTGGCCAGCTGAAGTGGTTTGGGCAGGGCCAGGCCACCTATGGAGAGAGCAGAAGCAGCGGACAGGAGCCCAGGGCTGGAAATGGGAACAGGCACCAACCAGCCTTGGTCTCACATTGACTCCCCATCTCATCAAACTCTGCCATGCTCCAGCCCAGAAATTCAGGGCAAGGAGCCCCAGAACCAGCCAGACCAAAATCAGGCCTCATGAAGGGACTCCCGTTTTATGACCTGATGCCGGGCAGCGAAAGCGTTTAATCATTGTGTATTCAACATTTATTGGGTGCTTGAGGTATCACAAGCAAGCCCTGCCCGGAGAATACCATTGCGGTGCTCACATTCTCATGGGGGTGGATGGGCGATAAACAACTAAATAAAAAGGATGCTTTCAGATGTTGACAAGTTCTTAATGAGAGAACTAGTAAGCAAGAGTGACTGGGGGTAGAGAGGGCCACTTTGGAGCAACAGGACATCTAGAGAAGAGGCTGGAGACAGACCTGACCTGTAGCCTCCTTTCTCCTGGCTACAAGCCTAAAGTTCAATTACACGAGAAGAGACGGGGGAAAGGGGAAAGTGGACTTTTGCTGAGCAGCTGTTATGTGCCAGGGACTGTGTACATCCCATGCACCACCTCACTTGGTCTCTCAGTAGTCCTGGGAGGGGGTTTTAGGCCCAGGTCATTAGGCCTCAGGAGGTGAAGTGGCTTGTCTGGGGCTATCTGATAGGAAGTAGCAAGACTTGAACCCAGGTCCATCTGGCTCCAGAGCTGTGCTCTTTCTTTCCCTGCACCTTGCTGCTTTCCTTGGCTACTTCAAACACCCACATTCACTCTTGGGAACTGTGGTGGGTTGGATGGTAGCCCCACAAAACCAACATCCACTTCCCAGAAACTGTGAATGTGACCTTATTTGGAAAAAGGGTCTGTGACGATGTAATGAAGCTGAGGATCTCATGATGTGATCACCTTGGGTTACCCGGGTGGGCCCTGAATCCAATGACAAATGTCCTTATAAGTGACAAAAGAGGGGAAGGCAGATTCACAGAGGAGAAGGCGGTGTGAAGACGGAGGCGGAGATTGCAGTGATGCAGCCACAGGCTAAGAATGTCTAGGGCCACCGTTAGCTGGAAAAAGCAAGGAAGGACTCTCTCCCAGAGCCTTTGGAGGGAGCACAGCCCTGCCGACACCTTGGATACAGAACTTGGAGACAATACATTGCTCTTGTTTTAAGCAACCCAGTTTGTGGCAATTTGCTACAGCAGCCCTAGGGAACTAAAACAGGAACCCCAAAGCTGTCAGACTTGGAACCTGGGCTCTGGTGAGGGAGGCAGCCCAGGGATGGGAAACCCTGAGAGGACTGGGGGAGATGAAGGTCACCCCAGCACGGCAGAACAGAAGGCAGAGCGGATTAAGACATGTCTCCGTCCACTCTACCCTGTGCCACAGCCCACTGTCCTCTTCCTCCTGCAAGGGGTCCTCATTTCCAGCTACTTTTAATTTGAAACAAACTAGCTGCTCCCTGTGGTCCTGAAGTTAATAGGATGTCTGTGCAGCCAGCTGGGATAAGCAGCCCTGAATAAATTATTCCTGCATGGTACTGGGGTTATCTGGAAGCCAGGCCAGGAGGTCCCACAGAGAGGCAGCCTTGGTAGGTGGTGGGAGGTCCCTTTTCCTCTCTCTGCTCTGGCCTTGGGGCTAGGGGACCCCAGGGAGCACCTGGCTGGCTGCAATGGGTCAGGGAACGATGGCCTGTTACAGAGGGGCAAAGACAGCTGGGAGGAGGCAGGCCATGTGGTCGGGCCCCTGGGCACTGGGAGAGCCAAGGTGAGCATCCTCCCTACCTTGGCAGGCTCTGGCTTGGGACAGGGGCATTAGTCATAGACCAAGAAGCCCTGACGATGGAGTTTCCCGCCTATGACAAGGCACAGGGGTTCCTGGGATGCAGGAAGTGGGGCTATTCTAAAGTGACCTCAGTGGATGGCCTGTGCTATCAGGATAATGAGCTAGCCAGCACCTGGGGTGCTGGGGCCTCTCTCTCTTCCCAGCAGAGGGCAGTGCCCAAGCTTAACTTGGCCTTTCGGCAGGGAACACTGTGCCATCTCACAGGTCTCCAGGACCCCAGTGCAGTGCCTTGCTTTCCCAGACACTTCTAGTAAACAGCCTGTACTGGGCTGAATAGTATCCTTCCAAATTTCTTGTCCACCCAGGAATTGAGAAAGTGGCCTTATTTGGAAACAGGAGCTTTGCAGATATAATCTGTAAAATTAAGATGAGGAAGGAAGCAGATGTGGTTCAACCAGTTGGGCACCCGCCTACCACATGGAAAGTCCCAGGTTTGGGTCCCGGTGCCTCCTAAAAGAAGACAAGCAGATGCCACCTCTTGCCACAATGAGCAGATGCCACCAGCCAGCATATGCCATAGCCTGCGGAGAGCAGATGTGGCTCAGGCCGTTGGGCACTCACCTCCCATGTGGGAGGTCACAGGTTCAGTTCTTGGTGCATCCTGGAGAAGGCAAGCAAACGCTGAGCAGATAGATGATAGAACCATCTGGGGGAGGGGGGAATAAATAAAGAAAAATAAAGTAAATAAATAAATCTTAAAAAAAAAAATAGGATGGGACCAAAACCCAACTTGACTGGTGTCCTTATAAGAAGGAATTTGGCCACAAAAACACAGACACAGAAGGAAGGTGGCATGTGAAGACGGAGGCAGAGGTTAGAGTGATGTGGCCATAAGCCAAGGAAAGCCTGGGGCACCAGAAGCTGGAAGAGACAAGGAAGGCTCCTCCTCTAGAGGCTTTGGACACCCTGATTTCTGATGTCTAGCCTCCAAATCTGTGAAAAAAAAAAAGTGAGTTTCTATGCTTTCAAGCCACCTTAGTTTGTGGTACTTGGTTACGGAAATGAACACGCTGTCGGTACCTCCATTCCAGACTGCCTGGTGCCCTAGCTCTTATTTCTCCACTGCCAAGACCATTCCTCAGACTCACCCTGCAAGAAGGGAGAGCAGGGGAGAGGGTCCTCCCAGGAGCAGAGCCCACTCGGTGTCCAGCAGATGCCCTGGCACCATCACGCCTCCTTGAGAGGTGACGGGGCTGCAGGGAGAGCACATAACCTTGCTGACCTTGGCCTGTTGAGTGTTCCCATTCCCCATGAAAATGTATTCCTTAACCCAAGCCAGGAGACCTTATGGAATTTGTCCCAATCCTTTGTGCAAGAGGTGGCTGCCATGCAGAGACCCCACTGGTACAGCTGTTCTTGACAAACCCACCAACAAAGCCAGTGGAAAGTTGGGGGGCTCCCTGTTGGTGTCAAGGTGGGGAGCAATGCAGGCCAGAGCATCAGGTTGCTCCAGCCCTGGGGAATGGAGAGGGAGTGCCTGGTCTGGGCACCTGCCGGCCTGAGGCTCTAATCCCAGCTCTGCCATTCCCCAATGGGATGGCCTGGACTAGCTAAACATCCGTTTCCTTACCTGTAAAAATGGTGACTGAAATACCCACTTCCAGGCTGGGACTAGGGTGGGGCCAGGGGCATCAGAGGCATCTGCTCTGCTAAGTGTTAGCCCTTTATTTGCATGACCCTCATTCAATTAAAAAACAACCTGAATTGTGTAATTGATATAGTTATTATCTCCAGTTAAAACTTGCTCTGGGTGGTTGTATGGCTCACCCAA
The DNA here is from genome assembly GCA_004027955.1 of Chaetophractus vellerosus. Classification (NCBI taxonomy): domain Eukaryota; kingdom Metazoa; phylum Chordata; class Mammalia; order Cingulata; family Chlamyphoridae; genus Chaetophractus; species Chaetophractus vellerosus. Next base: position 5,619 of record PVKH010040763.1, on the reverse strand, counting down.
GCTCACACAGCTGGGAGGTGGCAGAGTTGGGACTCAAGCCCATCCTACCTGAATGCAGAGCCAGCCCCAGGTCCAAGGTCACTTTCTTTAGGATTTTGAACAGCAGGGAGGAGGAGGGAAGAGGAGCAGCATGCCTTGGACAGTCTAAAGCTGAGGTTCTGTGTTGCTCGGAGAGGAACGACCTGGTCCGAGGTGGGAGGGGGAGTTGGGGCTTCAGGGCATTGTCCTTGAGATAAATCTCAAGAGGTCACCCACCCACCCCTGCCTCCAAGCACACAATTTTCCATCCAAGGACCCGGGTATCATCAAGCTGTGGGTGGCCGGAAGCTGCCAGGAGCTCTCCTGGATTGGATTCCACCCCTGCTGGCTTTGGCTTCCTAGCCTATGCCTGGGGTAACAGGTTTTCTCCCTATGTGCAGAAGGAGGTGGGTTCTGCCAACTTCTGGCTCCAGCCAGTGGCCCCAGGGCATCTATGAGGGGGCTGGGAATTGGCTGCACAGGAGGAGAAAGAGGCTGGGTCCCCAGACCCTGGCTTCAGCATGCATCCCACCAAGGGCTAGGATTCTCCTAATTCAAGCAGCAGGCACTGGCCTGGCCCTGGGAGGCAGGCTCTTCCTCCTAATAAGGGAATCAGGTGAGGGAAATATCCCAAATTCAGAGTCTCAGAGTTGGGAGGGAAATTAGGAAAGCCAGGTTTAGAGAGGGGAAGGGAATTGAATCATCTGAAATTATCCAGGAACTTTGCCAGGCCCTGTGATTTCGTACAACTGTTCTGGACCATCCAAGTTCAAAGTCTCTCTGTGCTGGGAGCTGAAGAAACAGAATGAGTGAGTGTCTCTGCCTGCCCTGGGGCGCTCAGGGAAGCCTGAGATTATCAGTCAAAGACAGCAGTCAAATAGACTAATGTTTTCCAAGTACTTATTATTATGCAGGGAGCTTTAGATGCACAGCCTTGGCTTATCCTATAAGAAGGGTATTATGCTTCCATTTTATAGAAACTGAACCCAGAACGGGAGGGAACCAGCACCTGGTTTCCCAGCCAGTGTCCAGATGAACCCTGGCTTGTCCAGGTGGCAACCAATTGTGTTTCCCAGCTGCAATAGTGGTTTGATTTTTTTTTTTAAAGCAAGAGACACTCTTTAAATTTTGGAGAAATCCAGCATGTGCAACAAATTAAAGGAGAGCTGAAGGTGTGGGGGTGCCAGAGCCCTGCTCACCATCTCCCCTGCTTGAGGACCATTTAAACGCCTTTCTATTAGACGCTAAGAAAGTTCAGGATGGTCCTGAATGCCTTTACTGGCTGGAGGTTCACCCTGTGGCACAAACGAAGCTCCTGCGCTGAACAGAGTTCAGAAGCCATCGATGGGGTACCTCTGCAGCAGGTGCCAGGGTGGCACTTCCTAGAAATCTCCGACTTCAAGCATCAGCTCAGGGCCTCTGGTTGGTAGCTGTGCCAATACTGTGCTGTTGTACTCATTCAATGACATCTTAAAGCACCTCCTGGGCACTGGGCACAATGCCGGCAGCAATGGGCTATGTGGGGCATGGAGCTTAAATGCAAACAGTCCTGAAAGGATCATAGGGTCACAAATCATGATCAAGACTGTGAAGGGAATAGCTCAAGGTCAAGGGGATGATGGAGAGCAATGAGCAGTTCATTTCTGCAGCAAAGCACCCGTGAGAATCAGACCACTAGGAGTCTGTGACCAGTGGGAAAGGTGACTGTGGCATCTGGGGGAAGGTGGCCAAGATCCATGACCAGGTAGGGCAGGGAGGGATGTCTTGTGCCCTCTTTATTCTCAAGGTTGGTAATAAGAAACAGGAAGTTGCCCTCAGAACCAGTAGCAGGTACCTTTACATTTCTCAATCCCATCAGGAACAAAGAAACATCCTTCTCCTGAGGGTTAGATTATTGCAAATCTAGGACTCAGGGCAGTGAATAATGAATAAGTGAAATCACAATTAAAAGCAGAAATCATTAGGCAGATGTAACATATCCACGTACAGTCGAATCTCAATCTAAATCTGGGGCAGGTCTATACATTAAGAGGCTTTTTCTGGAGACTCCGAAGACCGTTCTCCAGCCCTTGCTCCAGCCCTGGCCCTGCTCCCGCTGTCGTTTATTAAAGAAAATATTTAGCCAACACCTGGGTTGGTCAGAACACCAGTTACCCAGCACGTGCCTGGCGCGGAGCCCAGAGCCAGGTCGGGTAAACACTGGGTCCTCACTGCTGAGCTGAGCTTAAGGCCACAAGGCAGCAAAGACCAGAACCTGCCCAAGCCCTGGCTACAGAAAACTTGGGCCTGAAGCAGGTCAGAAGAAGGTCCCCTGTGCAGGTCCCCAGGAGCCCCTTACTGTGTCCCCAGGATCTTAGTTTCTGGGATGCTTCTCTGCAGAGGGGGACACTTTGGTGCCCCTCCCACTGGTCCCATCAATCTCCCTACACCTGCCCAGCCCCACCCCTCCTTCCCATCTCCTTTAGCCACCACTTTCGGAGGAGGAGCCCCTCAGTCTGAGCTCAGCGTCTCTTCTCCACGCTCCTTGGGCCACACGTTCCGCTCTGTCTCAGCACTCAGTGTGATGTCCAGGTGATGTGGCACGTGAGGTCTGTGGCCCCACCAGATGGGAAGTTCTGCGATGGAGGGGTTGGGTCTTATCAATGTGTCTGGTGTGCAGTGGTGAGTGCATGGCACAGAGTAGGTGCTCAATAAATAAATGATGCACAAATGAATGTAGGCAAATATGCAGAAGAAAAATTTTTTCATGCTCATTTATTCCAATAGCCATCTACTCTTTCTCTCTCTCTCTTTCACTCACTCACACAGACACACACAGTCCTTTGCACACACTCTCCCTTACTGCCTCACACTCATCCCTCTTGCTGCAGAATGTCCTCCTGTGATCTCTCGCCCTCTTTGATGCTGCCTGGGTGTACAGACCCACCTGCAGTCGGCTAAACTAAAGAGCTCCTGCAGAGGGGATACACCCGGACAATGCCCGGCTTAGTCCCTGACCCCTCCCCCACATCTGCTCACTGCAACCCACGCAGTAAAGGGATTCCGTGTCTGACTTGCACAGGGTCCTTGCAACACTCCTGGGGGTAGACAGCTGGGAAGTAATGCACTCTGTACAGATGAGGAAACTGAGGCCCACAGAGGTCGTGGCTTGCCCAGGTTGCAGAACCGGAGTTGGGACATAGGTTTCCCCACCCAGGGCACAGCTCTTTCAGCTGCATCACCCTGCCACCCGGCACGTCTGGGAAGTAGAAGCTAGGCTAAGATTCTGCCCCTCACCCATCAGTTCCTGAGATCTTGGGATGTAAAACCCTCAATTTGTCTCTGAGGGTTGAATGGAGGAGCTTTGAGCAACCTCCCAACTCCTCCACTGTCTCCTTCTCCCAGAAGCAAAGCCAACAATAGCTGCTGCCTCCATGCCCCCCTCAGCTCAGGCCATTCCACTCCAGGCCTCCAGGAATTGTGCAGGGCAACCTGACCCTCAACATTGGGTGCTCAGTCCACTGAGACTGCGTCTCCTGGAGGGGCAGCCCCCTATTTCAAAAATGCAATAGGGGAAAGAAGGGAAGGTCAGAAACCTCTGAGAAAAAAGATAAGCACAATCTCCCCTGCCCGCCCCCCCCCCACCCCCCACCGGGGCCAGAGCCACTTAGCAGCCAGGTGTGTTAGCCTTGACGTTCGAGCTGTCTATACACGGCTTCTCTCTTCATGTTTTTGAAACACTGATCAAGGGTTTGTGGGCCCCCTTCCCTGCACGTCCTGCCTGCGCATCTCCCCAAAAGAGGAGATGAATATTTAAAGACTTTTTTTCCAGCCAGTGAAACCACATCATGCTGCTGCTCTCCCTTTAAATTTTATCCCCAGAAAGTTTGCCAGAGTCTCTGTGAGTAACTGCTTCAGAGTATGCAATGGGGGTCAAGAGGCAGGGATGGCCCCTGTGAAGTTAGTCACCCCTTTGAGGGGGGGGACACAGCTGTCTGCCCCATCCTGGGGCTGAATGAAGCACACGCAGTCCTTGCCGGTCCCCAGTAGCCCTTTCTGGGTTGCCCAGAGAATTAGTCCTGCAACCCGCCTGCATGCCAAGAAGCAGAGAAGACAATATCGACACAGGCATGAGATGTAGAGAAAGCAGAACCATAAACAAATCCCGGAAGCACCGGACCCTGGACCCCCTTGAGAGACAGCTCTTGTCACATTGTCGCAGCAGTGATTTGAATCCTGCTACTTCACCATGCACGGTGGGCGCCGGCCCTGTAGCCATCTCCTGCCGGCCCCCTCGGGTGTCTCGGCTCTGCAGAAATTACTCACAGCCCAAAGCATCAAAGCTCTCTTTGATCAACAAGACCCGACACTCCGGGGATAACTTCTTGAAACTCCAGTCACGCTAAGCCGCTTCCAACGCTCTGGAAAGGGTTCTGCACCTCTGGCTGCCTATCACCAACCAGCCACACGCCACCAACTCCATTTCCAAAGTTCCAGGCAATTACAGCTGGCTGAGCTCCCTGGCATGGTGCCCGACTGCTCAAAGCCGGGACCCAGGTTACCAGCAACCTCAAATCCCGGCCACCGATTTCCCCCAGCCTCCTCAGAGAGCAGGGCGCGCTGGGACGGCCACACTTGCCACCCGGAGGCACTGTGACCAGCCAGGCCACATCAGGACAGAAACCAAGAGTCAAGGCCCTACCTTTGCTGAGGGTCCCAGTGATGAGCTTGAAGATGGTCTGGGCAAATTTCACGAACCCAAGCTTGCATCTTTTGGAGCAGCCGCTCATGGTGGCAGAGGAGAGGTGGGCTCTGCTGTCGGCTCCCAGCAGGGAAAGCACCCACCTCGGGTGCCCCCTGGAACTTGGAGCCGGCCTAGGCGAACCCTGCGAGCTGGATGAACCCCAGAAGCCGGGCTCCCAGAACAGCACAGCTGCCTCTGCAGTGAGTCCAGCTTCTGCATCCAGAGAGGCTGCAGGGCACGACGTGTGCTCCCTTTCTCCCTCCCTCTCCCCACCCTTTCCTGCTGTCCACTTAAGTCCTCACCACAAGAGGACCTCAGGATGCCAGACGGCACTGCCAGGGCTCGGAGGGAGCCGGGAACCGAGGAGGAGCGCGAAGCTGAACAGAACGGGGAGGGAGGAGCTGGGGCACTCCCAGGCTCTGCTGACTGTCTTTCTTACATGGCAGTGGTAATGTAGCAATTAATACTCCAAGGGAGGGGACTGCTACACAGAAACACTCAGCTCCCCTGCCTCCTGCGCTCGCGCTCTCTCCCGCCTTATCCTTCCTGGCTAATCTAATAGATCAATTCTCCCTGCCTCGATCAGTCAGGATCAGGGAGAACTCCCTACAGAGCTGGAAGCCAGTGGAAAGTTTGCAGGTGGCCTCCGACTGGCCTGGTTTGCATCTCAGAGAAGAGGGCCTGCGTGGGGACCCTCTGGGGGGAGCTGGCCTGTGCACACTAGTGGGAGCCCGCTGAGCTTCCCCTCTCCCTCCGCACCAGCTCACAATACTTTCAGACTGGGAACCCCAATGCCTCCAGCTGCCTCCCAGAGGGTGCCCCAGACTCAAAGTCAGACTGTGCAGTTCCAGCCTCCGCCCCTGCAGAAGAGGCAAGAA
>PVKH010040762.1:0-11031 GCA_004027955.1 Chaetophractus vellerosus | reverse complement strand
GCGACCTGCCCTGCCCGTGGCGGCTCTTGCCATGTCCGTGGCAGCTTCTTGCCCTGCCGACGGCGGCTCCGGCCCACCCATGGCGGCTTGCCATTCTCAAGGCGGTCTGCCCGCTAGGAGAGGTCCCCGGGAACCGAACCCAGGGCCTCCCATGTGGTACACCGGCGAGCTCTTTATCCACTGAGCTATCTAGCCGGGCGGTGATGCCTTGATTTAGACATTTTCCTGACCTCAAAACCATGAGGAAATGAATTCCCATTGTTTAACCTGGCCTATTTCATGGTATTGCTTTGAGCAGCCTGGGAAACTAAAACACAGGAAGATTTGTTCTTTTTTTAGAGGCAGGAGGTAAGATGAGGTGAAAAGGAAGGCAGATTTGAGGTCATGAAGGAAAATATCAGTAGGTATGTGACATATGTTTATTTCCTGGGGCAGGGAAAAGAGCACTGGCTGGCAAGTCAAGAGACATGGCTTCTGTCCTTCATGTGTGTTATTAGGACTGTTACCAAAGTTGACCATGCCTCAGGACATTGAACTAGGTGGTTGCTAAGGTGTCTTTAAGCTCTCTGTTTAGCGATTCCTTTATTTTTGATTAGAGTTTTATTTATTTGGCCAATAGGAATTAATTTCATAGTTTTGCCTAGAAATATAGGTTGTAGAATTGTTACTAGTGAAACTCAACATTTTTGTGTTTGTGACACATTTGTAAACCTTTAGAGTTCTAGGTTGTGTTCTTCAAGGGATTAAAAAACAACTACAAAAAAAAAACAAGTCAGTGGTATTGTAAATCAGTAGTGTTTACAGTGCTATCACCACCACAGGGTAACAGGTTTCACAAGTGTCTTTAAAGGTATTCATAGTTATTCTTGCATTCCTTGGTAGAATGTGGAGATACTGCTTGAGGAATACTGTTCATTGCCCTAAGTAGGCCTTTATATACTTACCGAAGTACTTGCATATTTCCGTGAATGTGGTCTCTTCCTTAAATTCTTGCATAATATTTTATTACACTTACAACTTTTTACTTATAGAAATTCTTACTCCTCCCTAAATTATAGGACTTGCTCAGCTCAACAGTCTATCAGTCAGCTGTCATTGTAAGAGTATGTGTATTTAGGTATAGAAAAAATAATTTTCACAAATTCATTACAACTTGGTAGCACAGTGGTAGAGAATACTGTTCCACTCTGCTACTTCATGATTCAAAATTATTTTTTATTGGGTTTCCTTTAAAGGTTTCTCATAAGCAAAACAAACTATTCATAATTTTTCATACTTTATAAATATTAATTGAATTGTATTTTTCAACCTAGCAACAGTAAGCTAAAATATAGGCAATATGAGTGACTATATGCTAGATTTAAATAGCAAACTAAAATGTGTTTTGGTTATACATGCTCAGGGCAGTTTCTTCGATGAGTGACACAGCTGGAGCATAAGGATCCAACTATCTTCAAGCTGTTTCCTTAAGTCTCTCTTCATTAAAGGAAAGAGCAAGAATGCATTTTAAAAGAGATTTATTCACAGCTAACTCCATAAAACAATAAGACTAGGGTATAATCCCATTAAACATGGGAGTTCAGGCTGGCATCTAGACTGAAATTTCTATTGCTTCCTTGTACCAATCTTTAAATGTAGCTGGGGAGCTGGTGTAGCTCAGTGGTTGAGTGCCTACCTCACATGTACATGGTCTCTGGTTCAATCCCTGGTATCTCCTAAAAAAAATTTTTTTTAATAAAAAAAAAATAAATGTAGTTGGCGTAGCAGGAGGAGGGTTAGATTTAATCTTCAATTTATCAACTTCTTTTAAATAGGTTTCCTAATGAATGTCTTCATTTTTAGAAGCTCAACATTTGATTTGCTCAGTTTTTGTGTTTTTCCATAATACTTTCCTTCTTTAACTCAAGTTTAAGAAGGAGTTGAGAGCATTGTCTTTCAAAAAGCATGCAGTATGGGCCGGCTTGATAGCCCAGTGGATAGGGCACCAGCATACCACATGGGAGGCCCCGGGTTCGATTCCCGGGGACCTCTCCTAGCGGGCAGACCGCCTTGAGAATGGCAAGCCGCTATGGGCGGGCCAGAGCCGCCGTGGGCAGGGCAAAAAGCTGCCATGGACAGGGCAGGTCGCCCGCGAATGGAGTGCAGCCAGCCACCCGCGAACTGAAAGCCAGCCGTGAACTGAAAGCCGGCCGTGAACGGATGCAGAAGCCGCCCACAAGCGGGGAAAGCCACGCCTGCGCAGTGACCACTCTCGGCGCGTCCCCGCAGCGGGGGGGAAGGGGAGATATGTAATAAAATAAATAAATCTTTAAAAAAAAAAAAAAGCATGCAGTGTTCTTTTTGCCAATTGCCTTAGACTATGGATATTCTCAGAAGTGTGGTGTTGCCCATGGGTTATTTGGCAGGAAAATTTAAAAATATCGTTAGTTCCTAAAATAAGACATAAAAATTTTGGTTGTGTTGTTTGAGTATTGTTTCTGTTAAACCCAGGTTTCAAAATATGGCTTAAACATAGTTCATATAGAAGACTTGAACAAAACTATAAATCAATGAGACCTAACAGACATATATAGAACACTTTACCCACCAACAACAGAATATACATTCTTCTCTAGTGCACATGGCTCATTTTCTAGGATAGACCATATGCTAGGTCACAAAACACATCTCAGTAAATTTAAAGATTGAGATCATACATCGTATTTTCTCCATCCACAATGGAATGAAGTTATAAATCGATAACAGTGGGAGAAACAGAAAACTCACAAATATGTGGGTATTAAACAAGAGACTTTTAACCAAACGGCCAAAGAACTTAATCAAACTCTTCCAAAAATTTGAAGAGGAGGGAACACTGCCTAATTCATTCTTTGAGGCCAGCATTACCCTAATACCAAAGCTAGATAAAGATATAATGAAAAAGAAAGTTATAGAACAATATCCTTAATGAATATAGATGCAAAAATCTTAAGCAAAATCCCAGTAAACCTAACCTAACTGCACATTGAAAGGATTATACCCTGTGACACTTTGAATTTTGTGAATGCCAGAAAAATATTTTGTTCTTAAACTAATCCATTCCTGTGGATGTAGGGCTCTTTGATTGCATTAAATTCAGTTAAGGGGATTTTGATTAGATTACTTAATAAGGGCTTTTGATTAGACTATGCCAGTGAGCCTGGGTCTGATATAAAGGGAAGCACAGAGAGAGACAACACACAGAGAGAAAGGAAGCCAGAAATTTTGATATTGCCATGTGAGAAAGGACCCCAGGTTCGCCTACATCTACAGAAAGGCAGAGAAGTCCCAAGAGACTGAGAGAGCAGGCCTGGAAGGAGACAAACCCTATGCCTGGTTGCCCACAGCTAAGCTCTGGGAGATGGTAGATTCTGGAGGGGAAGGCAGAGACCTCAGCAGAGCTCGCCTGCCATCTTGCCTCACCACATGACAACACCCCACAGTTACCAGTAGCTGACTTTGGTGAGAAAAAAAAAAAATCTCTGCTTCTGCCTTGATTTGGGTATTTCACAGTCTTGGAACTGTAAACCGTTACCCCTAATAAATGTCCCAATATAAAAACCAACCCATTTCTGGTACCTTGCACTGGTAGCCTTTTGACAACAAGACACGCACCTTGATCAAAAGGGATTTATCCCAGGTATTCAAGGGTGGATCAATATAAGAAAATCAATTAATGTAGTATACCACATTGATAGAGTGAAGGGAAAAAAATCATCATAATCTCAATTGATGCAGAAAGACATTTGATAAAATCCAGTTTCCTGTCTTGATAAATACACTCAGAAAACTAGAAATAGAAGGAAATTTCTCAATGTGCTCGATGGCATATATAAAAACCGAACTCTTAATATCATACTCAGTGGTAAAACACTGAAAGCTTACTCCCTTGATCAGGAACAAGGTTGCCTGCTGTAGCAGTTTGGCATTATTTATGAACTCCAAAAACAGATTTTGGATTATGTTTGTAAACTGGTCTGCTCCTCTGGGCATATTAGATTATATTGGATTCAGAGGTTTCACTTTTACTTGATTAAATAATGATTAAGGCTTTGATTGGGCCACATTAGTAGGCCCACCAAGGGGGTCGGGACTCACAGAGAAACCACACCACAGAGAAGGGAAGTTGGAGTTTTGAGCTGGAGCCCCAGGAAGTAAACACACAGAGAAGCAGATACATTAGACATGGCAGAGGCTGTGGGAAGAGAGACGAGCCATTCGCCTGAGTCTACAGTCTACAGCTGACCTTGTGGAGAGATCAGAGCAGCTGAGCCGAGAGAGGAATGAGCCCCGGGAGAGACAAGACTTATCCCAGCCTACAGCTGATATTGGGAAAAGCTGGGACCACGGAGCCAAGAGAGGAAGAGGAAGCCTGAACCCTTGCAGACATCGGCAGCCATCTTGTTCCAACATGTGGCAACAGATGTTGGTGAGGGAAGTAACTTACGCTTTATGGCTTTGTGACTGTAAGCTTCTTCCCCAAATAAATACCCTTTATAAAAGCCAACAGATTACTGTTTGCATCAGGACCCCTGTGGCTGACTAATACACCTACTTTCACCATATTCAGCATTGTACTGGAAGTTATAGCAGAGCAATAAGCAAGAAAAAGGAAATAAAAGGCATTCAGATTGGAAAAGAAGTTAAAATCTCCCTATTTCCAGATGACATAAATTCCTATATATAGGAAATTCCTAAAATCCTATAGGAAGCTACTGGAACTAATAAAGTCAGCAAAGTGGTGTAGTACAAGGCAACATGCCTTTACAGGTACAGACTGATTGACAGTCCTCAAATCCTTTAACAGTACCTTGCTTGTAGAAGGCCCCCACACTAAGATTGTGATTAACGAAAATACCAGAGGCCATGGGAACCAGTTTCAGTAATACTATTATGCCCCCTTATTTAGTTTCCTAGTCTGCTCAAAGCAATACCATGAAATGGTTGGCTTCAAAATGGGAATTTATTAGCTTAGTTTTGCGGATAGAAAAATGTCCAAGTCAGGACATTTTCCTCAAGGCCATGCTTTTTCCACCAAGACCAGCTGCCAGCAATCCTTTACTACTCTGCCACATGGCAAATGCACATGGTGTTGTCTTCTGGTCGCTCCCTTCTCTTCCGGATTTTGTTGTTTTCAGCTTCTTGCTTCTGTGACTTTCTCACCATCTCTCTGTCTTCACCCCATTTATAAAAAACTCCAGTAAGATGAAGACCCATCCTGAATAAGGTGGGCCACACCTTACCTGAAGTAGCCTCATCAAAAGGTCCTACTTAAAATGGGTCCACACCCACAGGAATGGATTAGCTTTAAGAATGTTTTTTGGGGTACATACAGCTTGAAACCACCACACCCGTTTCATAGGACACTTGAGAAAATTAATTCTTATGTAAACATTAGTTTTAGTTTTAGTTGTAATATCCCCTCCCCTCGCCCCAACTTACTTTTGTCCATAGGACACAGGCCAAAGTTGTAGTTACTTGAGTTTAGATGCAATGGATTACAGGAAACATGAAATGTGATGCATTGTGACTGTTTTTCTTGTGTGATCTTATTTTATCAGAAGCAGACCTTGGGAAAATTTGTTGCAAGATAGCTGTAAACTAATAGGTAGAAACAGAAATGACTATGAAAAACAGATGCTTTGTCTTGGTCTTTATTCAGAAGCAGGGTTTCAGTGTTGCCATTTATCATTTTTCTTGTGTTTACCCACAGTGATTAAAGGGCATTTATTGAGTGGTGTTCACAATTGCTGTGTGAAGTACTCATTTGCATGCTTTTACCATGATAGTTTCCACACGTGATATTTCTGTTGGCAGTTTAAGTTTATTATACCAAAAATTGTCATATTGGAAATCCAGCATATAAGTAATATTTATTTTTATTTAAAATTACTAGGGGGATTTGTTACAGAGTTTCCTCCTAATTTTTGAGGACACATTTGTATTATACACACATCTTAACTTGTTATTGTTTGTAGTATTTTATTTGCTTTAATTTAGAAAATTCCAGGCTTATTTTATTTTGACTTCACATAATTGTAAACTCTTCTCCCTTGGAAATATTCAAACTATCTTATTTGTGTTTCTGATCCTATACTTATTTGGTTTTATTTATTTATTTGGAGGTACTGGGGATTGAACCCATGACCTTGTACATGGGAAGCAGGCACTCAACCACTGAGCTATGTCTACTTTCCAATGAGAGTTGGCTTTTTCGTTTGTTTTTTAAGAGGTTCTGGGGATTGAACCCAGGACCTCGTACATGGGAAGCAGGCAATTAACCACTTGAACTACATCTGCTCCCCTGATCTGGTTTGTTTTAAATTTTAAACTACTTAAAGGAAAGAAAGAATCAATGATATTGTTTTCATTTTGCTCTAATACTGTGTAGTCTGACATTTACTACATTTTTCCCACAGGTTCACATCCAGCTTTCAGAGTGGCACCGTGCAGTTTTTCTCCCACAGGCCTGGCTTGCATATATGAATCGAGCATATCATGCCATTTTACAGGTAATGAAACCATATAGTGCTTTGCTTTTGGGGAGTGTCTCCTTATCTTAGAATATTACTGCAAATATTTATTTAATATAAAAGCACAAGAGAAAATAGTGCTACCAAAAATGTGATGGTTAAGAGGTCTGCAAATTACAGCCTGCAGGGAAAACATGTCTTTTTAAAATAGTTTTACTGAAACATCCCCCCTCCAAATGTAAGGGTTATTTTAGCCCATTAAAGAATGTGTGAGGCATACATAGATAGCTGCACTTCAGATTTAAATACTGGTCCCTCCCATATCTGTGTCTCCAGTCTAGTACTCACTCACAGGCTCTGTTCTCCTGTGTCCCACTGCTTTTTGAACATCTCCACTTATCTGTCCGATGGCACCTGTGCTTGAGCAGGCCCCAAATTGAGTTCATCATTGTCCCTTGTACCTTTGCTTCCTCAAACTAGCCTTGCTTATATCTCCAGCCTTATCTCTTAACCCCATCCTCTAAATTTTATCTTCCAACTTTACTAAATGTCTGTGTTTTCCCAGACTCAGCATGCCTTTTCTGTCCTCTTGGCTTCTACACACACTTCCTTTTGTCTCTGACTCTTCATACTCTCTTTGCCCACCTAAATTCTACTTGTTCTTTAGATCACTTGATCTGGAAAAGTTCCTGTAGACCTCCCTACCCCCACTATCCCTAACCAATGAATTATGTGCCCCTTTTATGTGTTTCCTTAGTACCTATGCTTCTCTTTCTGACACATGTATCACATTGGTTATGTTTCTGGGGCCTCCAGTGTCTCTGCTTCTAAAGGGTAGGAGCTGGGTTTCCTTCTCTTTTGTTTCTCTGAAACCTGACACAGTGCTTAAAACCTGATAAATAAATGAAATCTATTCAATTTGACTTCATTTAATCTGACAGTATTTTAAGTTATTTTTTGAAAAAAAATTTAAAGCTGGAAATAATTTTTAATCCATTTGGGACTATTGAACAATTAACAATATAAGAAAACAACTAGCTCAATCTTTTTTCGCAGCTTAAAATTCGTTGTTATGGATGACAATGTTAATAAATTAATTTATGGTCCAGAATGAGTTTTATGGAGTCTCAGTAGTTATGGTGGTACAGTAGTAGAGTGGGAGGAATAATAGAGCCTCTGGGTTTTGAAGGGTGTTACCATCCTAAATTAAAATCTTGCTACAATATGTGGTTAAATGTTAAAAGTTGGTGCATCTGGGTATGTGGGTGGGAGGTATATTGTAGTTATCTGTATGAGTTGTATATTATTTCAAAATAAAGTTTTGTTAAAAAAAAAAAACCTTGCTGCAACATAACTTATTGGGCCTAGAATTTCTAAAACATTGGTAAATTCTTAGATATTGTGATTCATTACAACAAGTAGGGAACCAGAAAGCTGCATGTTTAATAAGCCTCCAGGTGATTTGAAGGCAGTTGGTCCGCTAGCCACAATTAAGCAACACTGTTTTAGATGGTTTCCCAAATAGCATTGGGATTTGCATTTTAAAGATTTCCCTTAGAACCATTGTTTCCTTTTGCTAAGTTTAATCAATTTCTATCCTTAGCATCTGAACAATTATTTTTTTAAAAAAACTTTCAGCTTTCAAACTTATAGGACAGTAACAAAAATAATACGAACTCCAAAGAGAGAACTCCAACATACACATACCCCATGTCCTGAATGCCCAGAGCCACCAATTTTAATATTGTTGCATTTGCCACAAAATTCTGTCTATATGACTGTTTTCTATCTATATATCTATCAATTCATTTTCTGAAACTTTATTTTAGGTTGTATACATCATGCTTCTTTAACAGTTAATACTGCTATGTACATTTCCTAAGAACATGGATATGCACTTATATAACTACCTTAAGTGCAGTTATCAAGCTCAAGGAATTTAACATTGATATAAAGCCTATAGTCTGTATTACAATTTTTTCATATGTCCCAATAATCTCCTTTTGGGCCTTTTCTCCTCCCTTGCTAGATCCCATCCAGGATCATGTATGGTATTTTATTGTCATTGTCTCTTTAAAAAAAAAAAAAAGTAGGACTATGTGTACAAAATGAACTTTTCTATCTCAACCACTACAAAGCATACATTTCAATGTGATTAATCATATTCACAATATTATGGTACCCTCACCACTTTCCAATACTAAAACTCGACACACATTATGCATTAACTACCCATTCCCCCTGGCACCCTATACTCTTAATCTCTGTCTCTGTGAGCTTGCATATTCTCCAGTATTTTCATTGTAGTTACCATGAAGCTTAAATTTAACATTCTAAACATATAAAAATCTCATTTGCTTTGATACCAATTTAACTTTGATAGTATCCACAAACTTATATCCTGTACCCCTCTGTCCTCACACCTTTATGTTGTTCTTGTCATAATTTACATGTTTATAAATATGAGTCCAAAACCTCTGATTTATCATTACATTTTATGCATTTGCCTTTTAGATCCTGTAAGAAGTAAAAAGTAGAGTTATAAACCAGAAATACAGTAGTTCAGGCATTTATATTTACCCATGTCATTATCCTCACTGGAGGTCTTTATTTCTTCATGGGGCTGGAACTACTATCTATTGTCCTTTCCATTCAACCTACAGAACTCTCTTTAGCATATCTTATAGGGCTGGTCTAATTTTGACAAAGTCCCTCTGCTTTGGTTTATCTGGGAATGTCTTAATCTCTCCCTCAGTTTGTTTTTTAAATCACCATATTCTTAACAACTTGTAATAGAGAAACATTCTTGTATTTGTTATATTAGCCACAATCCTCATCCACCATTGAAATCCCTATGTTATACAGTCCCTGGATTATCCTCTAGCTGTCTTTCAATTGTCATTAACCTCCCTAGACTACTCCTTTCAGCCAGAATCACATATATAAATCAACAGTGTTAGTTATACTCACTATAATGTATTACCATCGACTCTATCCATTTCCACACATTTACAATCAACCTTATTAAACATTATATGTTCATTCAGCATCAGCTTCCCCTTCTTAACTCACATTCTGTGTCCTAGTAACCTATAGTCCATTGTTTACCTCCATGAGTTTACTCATTCTATTTAGTTCATATTTAGTGAGACCATATACTTGTCCTTTTGTATCTGGCTTATTTAATACTTGTCCTTTTGTATCTGGCTTATTTCACTCAACATAATGTCCTCAGGGTTCATCCATGTTGTCATACGCATCCCAACTTCATTTCTTAATAGTATTTCATCATATATATATACCACATTTTGTCTATCCATTCATTGATTGATGGGCACTTGGGTTGTTCCCATCTTTTAGCAATTTTGGATAATGCTGCTGTGAACATAGGTTTACAAATGTCTGTTTGCTTCCTTGCTTTCAGTTCTTCTAAATATATTCCTAGTTACAGGTTTGCTGGATCATGTGGCAGATCTATATTTAGCTTCCTGAGAAACTGCCGAACTGTCTTCCACAGAGGCTATACCATTTTACATTCCCACCAACAGTGAAGGAGTATTCATATTTTTCCACATTCTCTCCAGTACTTGTAGTTTTCTGTTTTATTTAAATAATGGCCATTCTTTAAGGCATGAAATGATATATCATTGTAGTTTTGATCTGCATTTCCCTAATAGCTACTGATGTTGAGCATCCTTTCATGTGCTTTTTGGCCATTTGTATTGGAAATGTATATTCAAGTCTTCTGCCCATTTTTAATTGGGTTGCTTGTCTTTTTATCATTGAACTGTATGATTTCTTTATATAACATGGAATTCAAACTCTTATCAGATATGTGGTTTCCAAAAAGTTTCTCCCATTGAGTAGACTTCCTTTTCACCTTCTTAATGAAGTCATTTGATGCACAAAAAGTGTTTACTTTTGGGGAGCTCCCATTTATCTTTTTCTTTCATCGCTCATGCTTTGTGAGTAAAGTGTAAGAAACCACCATCTACTACAAGATCTTGAAGATTTGTTCTTCCAGGAGTTTTATGGTTGTAGCTCTTATATTTAGGTCTTTGATCCATTTTGAGTTAATTTTTGTATAATGTGTGAGATAGGGTTCCTCTTTCTTTCTTTTAGATACGGATATCCAATTTTTCTTTTACCATTAGTTGAATAGACAGTTTTGACCCCGCTGGGTGGGTTTGACAGTCTTGAAAAAAATCATTTGACCATAGATGTGAGAATCTTGTCTGAGTTCTCAATTCAATTCTTTTGGTCAGTATGTCTATCTTCATGCCAGTACCATGCTGTTTTTACTGCTGTAGCTAAGTAATATGCCTTAAAGTCAGGAAGTAAAAATCCTTCCACTTTGTTCTTCTTTTTTAAATATACGTTTGGCTATTTGGGGTCCCTTTCCCTTCCAAATAAATTTTATAGTTGGCTTTGCCATTTCTACCAAAAAAAAAAAAAAAGCAAACAGGCTATTGGAACTTTTATTTGGATTGCATTGAATCTGCAAATCAGTTTGACATTTTAATGATATTTAGTCTTTTAC
>PVKH010040761.1:0-11022 GCA_004027955.1 Chaetophractus vellerosus | reverse complement strand
GCATCTGCATCAATCAGCAAGATTGGATGAAGAATGGATGACGCTGTTATCCATTCAGTTGACTGCTTATAAAAGGGAACTGATTTCAACATTCGGAGAGAATTTCCCAGCTCGTCCTTTGACAGCGAACTTCTCCCAGGAACTCATCGACGACCCTTCATCAGTCTTTCATCAGAGCAAACTCATCGAGGACCCTTCAACAGTCTTTCATCGGAGCCCCTGGCTTGCAGCCTGCTGGCGGAACCTGGACTTGTGTATCCCCACGGTCACGTGAGAGACTCTTATAAAATCTTATATTTTTAACAGAGATCTCATATTGATTCTGTTTCCCGAGAGAACCCTGACTAGAACATACTGTTAATAAGAAAATGGAATGCTAATGATAATTTCTTCAAAAAGAAAATAAAATACAAAAAATTTAAATAGGTATATTTTGGAATAATCATAAATAATGAAAAAATATTTTAATTTTTTGACATTATGTATTTCTTCACTGTAAGTTCTGTTGTATTTTGTGTACAGTGGGTTTTTTGCTGTTATTCCCCCAGTGTCTTGCTTTTTTCATTGTATCTTCAAAGAATTTTAAGGTTTACAGAAAAAGACAGAATATAGGGGATTCCCATATACCAAACACAATTTCCCTTTTCCTCTATCCCCTGTTAATAACATTTTATATGTGGATGGTAGATTTGTTACAATAGATGTCCAAATATTGAAATCTAGCTACTAACCATTGTAAATGGTTTATATTATGGTTTGCATTTTGGACCATACACTTTTATAAATTTTGTTGAAATTTAATATGGCTTGTATCCATCATTGCAAGATCATATAGAACACTTCCATCACCCCCAAGATGCCCCATTTTCCATCTATTCTATTCCTGCTTCCCATCCTCTCAGGGTCAATGGCAACCACCAGGCTTCACTCCTTCAAGAACAAGATTTATAGTTACTTGCAACAACACCGAAGGCTGACATACTGGTCTGTCCTCCTCTATGAGGCACTGCACAATGTAAGAAGTAATGTTGTAAGAAGGAATGCTGTAATGACACATGTGAAAAACATAGATGAATCTTGAAATCCTTATGTGGCAATTTTGATATTATTTATGAATTCCAAGAAAAGGTACTGATAGATTATGTTTGTAAAGTGGTTGGAATCTCTGGGCAGGAAAACCTTTTGCTTAAGATTCAGCTGAGATGTTTCATTAAATTGTATTAAGATTAGGGCTTTGATTCAACCACATCATTAGAGTACAACTCAGTATGGAGTCACAGCTCCTGTGGTGGATTGATAAAATTGTATTTCATATGGATGTAGAAACACAAAGAAGAAGAATACAGTAGAAGAAAGACAGCTCTGTAGACACGGCAGATGCCTGTGAAACTAAGATGAGCCTGATAGTCTACAGCTGACCTTGTGAAGAGACCAGAGCAGCTGAGCCTAGAAAGAAATGATCCCAAAGGAAAGAGATGAGCCTTATGCCAGCCTGCAGCTGAAATCAAAAGAAGCTGGGGCAAAAGATCCTTAAAGGGTGGAAGGAAGTGTGTACCCTCACAGACATTACTTGCCATCTGGCTTCAAATTGTACCAAATGACTTTAGGTGAGAAAGTAATTATTATAATATCTTGAGTTGGACTCTTTAGGGTCTTGTGACTGTAAGCTTCTACCCCAAATAAATATCTTTTATTTAAACCAACAGATTTCTGGTAATTTGCATCAGCACCACTTCTGGCTGACTAATACAGAATTTGGTAGTGAGAATGGGGTAGTGCTTTTGCAAATACCAAATGCTGGAATGGTTTTATAAATAAGGTAGGAGTATTTTTTGGAGGAATTGTAAGATGCTTAATGGAAAAGACATAGATTGCTTTGTTGGTAGTAAGATGGAGCCTAAAGTTTTTGTTGATAAGGCCTTAGAAGGAAATAGTTTTGAGATACTTGATAGAAAAAACCTAGAGTGCTTTGAACGACTATTGGGTAGGAATATGGACACTAAATATAACTTTTTTTTCAGGCCTTAGAATTAAATTATGACACTATTATTGGAAACTGGAGGAAAGGCAATCTGTTTTAAAGTCACTGACAAATTAGCAAGATTAACTCCTGATGTTTTATGGAAGGCAGAATTTGAAAATGGCAAGGCAGGGCATTTCACTAAAAACTTTTCCAAAGTAAACTCAGAGAATGTGCCTTGTCTTCTCCTTGCAGCACATAGTAAAATGCTAGACAAGTGATTATAAGAGAACTGAAAAGTTGGGCACAACAAAATGTGAATAGATTCTGGAAATTCCAAGCCTCTGAAAATCAAGCCCCAAATGATAGTATCCCATTTGAGAAATTAAATAAACTTGGAACTTGTAAGTCAGGATTGAAAATGCAGTTATTCAGGAAAGATTTATGGAAAGTGTTACTATCTGGTGGCTTGGACAACTGCTTCCTGAATGCTAAAGCAGAAAGAGTTTTGAGAGAACTGTATGAACAAAATCACTGTCAGCCAGAACTAAAAGGGACATGCAGGGCAGAGATGGAAGGAAAATGATTTTAAGAGGAAAACCATAGGGGCTGGGAGTTGGAATTAAGACATCTCCTGGGGCCAAGAGAGGAACATCACCCCTGTGTACAGAGGAGGTGAGTTTGCCCTGGCAGTTGAAGAGGGTGGATCTTCTAGCCCACTAGTCAAGGAAAGTTTTGCCACCCCAGGTAACAGAGGTGCTGGAGCACATTCTCCTAGTGTTGGGTGAGTGACATCAACATGCCATATCTGAGAGTGTTGGGCTTGTCACTCATATATTAGGGAAGGATAGGTCACTAACTAAATGCTCTGAGAGAGTTAGGCCTGTAAGCCAGAGAATAGGGAGAATGCTGCTATCATCTCATTGTACTAAGGAGGATGAAACTGTATCTCAGAGATCAGGGAATGAGTGGTCATCTCCCAAATGTTCTTGGATAGTGAGATCAGGAGTTAGTTTGCCACCCAGATGTTTGATGAGGTTGGAACCAAGAAAATTGCCATTGGAAATTTTGTGGAAAGGGTGGGTCCCCAGGAGATTACAAGGGAACAGAAAGGGAATACAGATTGGTGAGCTGAATCTCAGCCTGAACAGAACTTATGATAAGGTGGAAGTGGGTGGTTTGTCAGTAAATGTTGTGATTTTGGTTCAGGGATGTGAGTGGGGTTGCCAGTGCTGCAGTCTTTCAGTGAGTATTTTTGTGGGGGTGGGTGGACCTATCCATGGCAGTGAGTTGAGGGCTGGAGGAAGGAACAGGTGAATTCTGGGGAAGTGGAGACCTGTGGTAGAAAATACAATTATGAGAATTTTGGCATATATGTAAGAGAAGGGTCACTGGTGCAGTGTGTCATTGGTGGGGGTTGTATGGGAAAGGGTGCACCTGAGACAAGATCCTATGAAATATGAATGTATTCTTCTTGTCATAAAGTGTTATCCCAGTGAGTGGAGAAACATAAAATAAACAATAAAATCTTAAACTTCCATCCTTTCTTGTCCTGCTACTTTCTCAAAGACAGGAGCAAAAATATCTTGAATACATAGGCAGTGTCTAATAAAAGAAAACCGACCAATATATCAAGCTCTCATTGTAAATGCATGTAACTGTAAAACTTACTTTTGTGAAATTAAAACATAGCCCAATAATAACAATTGCCAAAGAGTTACCTCCTGAAAACTCCCTTATTACTAAATGTGGCCTTGTTCTAAGCCAAACACAGCAAATAAATGCACAATCTTCCCCTACCATGGGATATGACTTCCAGGAAAGAGACTTCCTGGTACCAAGATATTAATACCAAGTACCAACCAGCAATGTATTTGGATATAGACCTTGACAAAAAGGGAGGAATATCAAATACCAAAGTGTTTTTAAAGATAAATCATTTCAAAATGAGACTTGAAGTTATTCCAGAGGCTACACTTATGAATTTTCAGGCAAATTTCACTAACTTCCACTGTGAGAAAAACTTCAAATAGGATTGCTCCTGAAGGCTCACAATCCCATGAAATCCCCTGTTGGTGGGCTTTACCTTGTAATATGGCAACCTATTTTCCCAATGTAACACAGACTCATTTATAATTTCCCAACACATTATTCTTATACCCCTTATATTGGAGCCTAAATTTAACACCTATACCCATTAAATAGATGTCTCAGAGACTTAAGTCTTTAATTTGTTTGTATGCTGTTTGAGCCCTGAATCTCTGAAGAGTTCTGGCCAAAAATTACTCTCCAGTTCATTGGACTCACTGAGGACAACTAACAAAATGATGAGGAGGGTAAATCTCCAACCAAAAATAAAAATAAAAAACACAACTCAGAGAGTATCTACAACTGCAAACAAAAGAGTTCCTTCAATCTAATCCATAATATCTAAACCCCTTCTCAATCTGAGGCAGAGAAGACATCACCTTCCCAAAATCCTCAAGTTTGAGGAAAGAACAAACATAAGTGGGGAATGAAATCATGGCTAAAGAAAATTATTAATATTTTACTAATGGAAGAACATGTAACTGTTATAAAGATAGTGGTTATCAGAGATTCTGAAGGGAGTGAGAAGTAATAATATGTGAGACATACAACATTTTTAGGACATTGGAATTTAGTGTAAATCACAATGTAAACTAGAAACCTTGGTTATGTAACCAATGTCCCACATAACTGTAAGATTTTATTAATAGGAGAAATTGTGGGGGGTACAAGGGAATCTCTTATACAATTGACCTAACTTTTCTGTAATCTAAAAACTCAGAAAAACGAAGTTCTTTATTAGAAAATAGCCCATATTTCATTTGTGATAATTTTTAAAAATTTTTCTTTGATTCATGATAAATCTAATTAGGTAAGGACTTAGTTTGGTTGATAATAAAAAAAAACATTTACTATTATCACCTTGTTTTTTCCTTTATTCCCTAATACTTATCATTGTTTTATTTCCTATTCTTTACTATTTTATAATTATTTCACTCCTCCTAGTTATTGTAAGTGAACTTTGCTCTTTTATCCTGGCTTTATGAGATAAAATGTATGGTGATAAAATGTATGGAAATGTCCTAAGATCTTTTCTCTTTCCAGGATGAACAAAAAAATATATATAAATTTCTCTATATATACTCTTTTATTTCTACTCCACATATTTTGATATATTGTATCTTTTGCTATCATTCAATTTAAAGCATTTTAATTTTCCTTTGCATTTTAATATTTTAAATAAAAATAAGTGTATATTAAAATTTGTTAACTTTCAAAAAAAAACATGCAGAACATACAGGAATCATATTCATCACCCTACCAACAACATCTTGCATTGTAGTGGAATATTAGTTACAAATAATAAAAAAGTATTTTGGGCCAAGTTATATTAAATTTATAAATATTTTGTTGTCATTGATATCTACTTTAATTTAAATTTACTCGGAGAAACTATTGTGTAAAATTAAATATTTTTAAATTTTTGGAGGCTTGTTTAACTGATCACTTGATGATTCATCTTATTTTATTCTCAAGGGAAATGGTAATGAAAATCACAATGATATGCTACTGCACACGTACAGTTAACTAGTCTGACAACACCAAATAATGGTGATGACATTTGTCAACGTAAACTTTCATGCACTTTGGTGATATTGGAGATATTATGATAAATCACAAATACGTGAGCAATTTCTTATAAAACTAATGTGAACCAACAATTCTACTCTTCATGTGTACCCAAGATAATTGAATGCTTCCAGCTAAATGAGATTTGTACCGGAATATTCATAGAAACTTTGTTTTCATTAACTAAAAATTATAATGTTGCAAAGACCCTTCAAAGAAAAAATGATACATTATAAACGGTGTATTTACTCAATAGAATAGTACAAAAATGTTTTAAGTAAAAGACTACTGATAGACCCAAATTTATAATGTAATTCAAAAACATTCTTTTGAGCTTTAAAAAAAAGAGCCTTACTCAAAGGAGTGACTATTACATGAAGTAATCCATGTGCATTTCCAGAGCAGAAGAAATTAGCCAATTATAAAATAATTAAACAATGGCCTAGTAGTTGCCTCTGTATAATGGGGGCTAATTTGTGGATTAACAAGGAAAGAGAGAGAGAACTCATTGGAATGATCGTAATATGATTAAGTTTAGGTTAAAGTGGTATTCTATGATAAAATTAAATGAAACACAAGAATTTAAGATACATGCTTTTAACTAATATTTGCCTAAAACAAAAAGACTGATACACAAATGAGCAATTTCATTTAATGATATCCATACTGACATGTGTAATATTGAAGAGCAATGATATCTGCTACTTATTTTGAAATGTAAAGAGATTTTAAAAACATGAAGAAACAAAGGTGTTCAGATGGAAAGAAGGAGTAATAATTTTTTTTTATTTATTACATATCCCGCCCCCTTTCTGCTTGCTCTTGCTGTGTGTACATTCTTCTGTGTTTTTCTATGTCTCCTCCTGTCTCCCCCCATCTCTGCGGCAATGCACTGAGTTGGCCCTCTGCGACAGCGGCTCCCTCCGTTCCTGGGTGGCTCCACTCCACTTTCATGGGTGGCTCCGCTCCATGTTTTGTGGGCAGCAGTCCTCGATGTTTTTGCGGGCTGCCGGCTTCCATGGTTCACAGGCGGTAGCTCCGCTTTTCACAGGTGACTTTGCCATGCCCGTGGGGGCTCCACCCTGCCCATGATGGCTTTTTGCCTTGCCCATGGCGGCTCTGTCCCGCCCATGGCAGCTTGTCTTTCTCAAGGCCGTCTGACCGCTCAGAGAGGCCCCCGGCAACCGAACCTGGGGCCCCCCATGTGGTACCCCAGTGCACTCTTATCCACTGAGCTATCTAGCGGGGCCCAGGATTAATAATTGATGAAGTAATATAAAAAACTTTACATTCTTCAATGTAAGCTAAAATGAAGTTTGTATAAATGTTCACTATACAATGTTTTAAACTTTGCTCAAAGTTCAATTTTTGTTAATAAACTTAACTATAGAATTTTAAGAAGACAATTCCTAGTGTTATTTGTGTGGATGCAGTTGAATAAAAGTACATAATATGGAACTTTAAATTTTCAGAAATCATAGCCCCATATGAAAAACATGTAATAAGAAAGCAGTTTTTCAGAAATGTAACAAAATTAAAACTTTTCTTATTGGTTAAGGAAAATAAAGAGAAGTAACTTAAAAATTTTAATTAAAAGTTGTTTAAAATGACCCAGACTAAGTTAGAAAGTGATACAGTATGGAATGCTGCAATTAATGAAAGATTTTAAAGAACATTTCTGGATTCCCCTGCATAGCTGTCTTCCATCATCAACTCCCAACTAGGTGTCCTGGTTGAGTCCATTGAGTTGTAGCATAGGAGTTGCAGGTCCACAGAGTTTCTGGACCTGGTTGGCTTATGGTCAGCCTGTAGTCTCTGGTCTATGGAAGTACACCTAAAACTCTGGCATCAAATATAGGTTTGAATAGAAGAGACATTTGGACCATGTGCAGTGTAGACATATTTTCTTCAGTTTCTATCACTCTCAGGAGCAAGAATTCCAAGTCAAGTCCCACTAGCAAAGCACCAAACTCTGGGACCATCTGGCATTGTGGAGGGGACATCACCATTCCAGACTTCTTGGGATTGAGGGAAGAAATATGGACTAGAATGGACTTGTTGGAGTCCTGATATAGACTTATGATATACGCAGTGCAAGAAATTGCAAAATTATGTGGAGCCAGGGTCACTGGACACTTTGGGAGCTGGGTGAGGGAAGAGCAATTGTACTGCGGGTTTTTTTTTTCTTTTGTTTTTTTGTTTTTTTTTATTTTTTATTTTTTTATTATTTTATTTTATTTTTTTCTTGATGGGGGGACCTGGGAATTGTCATGGATGCTGCTGCAATGGAGGATGTAGGCCAATTTGTATGAACATGTATCATTCAGAACTGTAAGGGAGAGAGGGTTGTCTATGGCATGAACTGTGATCTATGCCTGATGGCAAAGCCCCAAAATGTGTATATCTATCAGAGGCATTATGCCACCCTGAGGGATGTGCATGTGGGGCATTGTGGGAGGGATGGGGGGGTGGCATATGGGTATGTATCCTAAAAGTGTATATAGATACATAAAAAATAAATTAAAAATTAAGTAAAAAAAAACACATTTCTTTGAAAAACACATAATTATCAGGGAAATTTTTAATTAGACAGTGTTCAATTGGATAATAAATATTTGAAATAACAATATAGCAAAAGATGAGAAAATGAGGCTATTTTCTGAAACTTTTGGGAGTATTAGATATTCTAAGATATAAGCATTAAAATATATTAGGTTCATGAGAATATTTTCGCTGTCCTGGTTTTGTGATAATCAGGGTAGGCTAAACTTTCACTATATAAGAAACCATGCATGTGTCCCCAGACCTAGTTTTTCTGGTCTGGTTTTTCGAATGCTGGTGATAATCTAAGTCTGATTTATTACATGACCATCTGGTATGGGAAAGACAATAAGTTTGGGTATCTTTGGTCAACCTTAAGAGAAATATGAGGGGGATGGATGTGGCTCAGGTGGTTGGGCATCCATCTCCCATATGGAGGTGCCTGGTTTTGATCCCTGGGACCTCCCAGTAAAAATTTAAAAAAGAGAAATACAGAAGGCATGTGGGCCACCAGACCCTGTGAGCCACTCAGCAAGATGATGACATAACAAGAGAGTGACACAATGGAGAGCCAAGAGAAAACACACCAAAAAAACAGGAACTAAGGTGGCAAAGGTGGTTGGATGCCTCTTTCCCACATCAGAGATTCTGAGTGAAGACAGGAGAAGGGTGAGAAGAGAGAACAGGAAATGGACACAGAAAGTTGCCCAGCAAATGGACAGAGAAAGAGCAAAAATGGGGGGGGGGTAAAAATGGATAAAAGTAGATAAATTTTAAAATAAATGCTTAAAAATGTATTGGGGAGGAAGATATGAAATATAGTTAGTAGTAAATCTTTGACAATGCTCTTTCATGATTTATTAACACATGTTTTGCAACAATGCAGGGTGTTTGTGTGGGGGAATGATGTGTGGGAGCCTTGTATGATGTTATGGGTGCTTGTTTTGTAAGTTCACAATGTTTACTGAACACTTATAGTTTCTGTATGTTCATGTATGAATGATATACTTCAATAAATTCTTTAAATAAATAAAAATAAAAATAAAAAACATGTATTAGCTGTTTTACTTTAGAAAATATATATATTATATATACAGGTTCACTGTAGCAGTTTGATATTATTTATGAGTTGCCAGAAAAGGGAAAAATTATGTTTGTAAATTGGATTGTTCCTCTGCTGTGATACACTTTGTATTAAATTCAAAGGTTATAAGTTTATTTGATAAAAGATTAGGGATTTGATTTAACCATGTCAATAGGGTTGACACAGGGTTGAGTCCCCATGCCCTTGGTAGGCTGATGTAAATGGACACTCACTCAATAGGACATGTGGAAGAAGACACAGGAAGAGACAGAAATCCAGAGACATTACAGGAGAGAGAACTTTGATCCTGCAGCCCTGGGAAGATAGATGAGCCATATTCCTGAGAAATTGAAGCTGAAGAGGACAGAGAAGCTGAGCAGCTGATGTCCAGAAGGAAATGAGGATTACTCCAGTGTGTAGCTGAGAGAGAGAAAGGCTTAACCCTCTCAGAGATCAACAATCAACTTTGATGAGAAAACAGTCTTGATTTGGACTCCTTAGTGCCTTGTAACTGTAAGTTTTTACTTCAAACACTTACACTTTATAAATGCAAACAAATTTCTGGTACTTTGCATCAGCACCACTTTGACTGATTAATACATAATTTGATACCAAGAGTGGGGTCATGCTTTTTGAAATTGCCTGAAATGCTGGAATGGTTTTATATATGGGTAAAGGGAAGTTTTTGGAGGAATTTTGAGCTACTTGATGGAAAAATCCTAGATTACTTGGAAGAGACTGATGGTAAAAATATGGAACCTAAAATTATCACATGAGGCCTGAGAAGGAAGTGATGAAACTATTTTTGGACACTGGAGGAAAGGAAATCTATGTATTAAAGTTGCAGAGAGCTTAGCAAGATTGATTTCTGATGTTATATGGAAGGCAGAATTTGAATATTATGAAAATGGACCTTTAGACAAGGAGATTTCCAAACTAAGTGTGGAAAATGCAGCCTGGCTTCTTCTTGCAGCTTATTGCAAAATGTTAGAGGAAAGAGATGAGCTGATAACTGAAATGCTGGGCCTGAAGAAACCAGAAACTGATTCCAGAAATTCCATGCCTCTGGAAATCAAGCCTCTAAATGATAGTGCCTTATTTGAGGAATTAACTAAACTTGGAAGCTGTAAGCCAGGATTGAAAATGCAATTATCCAGGAAAGAGCTATGGAAACCTGCTTCATGCATTCTAAACCAACCAGCTTTTTGAGAAAGCTGTATGAAGAATACCACTGTCACTTAGGACTAAAAGGGACATGGAGCAGTAAGATGGAAGGAAAAAACTGAGGTATGGAATTAAGACATCTCTTTGTGCCAGGAGAGGAGCCCTAGCCATGTGTGCAGAGAGGTTGAGTTTTCCCCATTATTTAAAGAGGTTACATGTCCCAACCCACAGTTCAGGGCGATTTGTGTCACTCCAGGCTACAGAGAGGGTTAAGCACATTCCCCAAGGGCTGGGGAGAGTGAGGTTGCCATTTCAGTGCTCTGAAAGGGTTAATCCTGTAAGACTATTACCAAACCTTTGGCCCTGAAAAGGTTCCTGTTACTGCCTTTGCTTACTGGAACCTCATTAATGAAATATTAAAAGTCCACTCCAATGCCCCAGACATTCAAAAACTTTGTAAGGAAGGGGAGGAGGTTCTAAAAGAACACTCTTGTCCTGCTTCAGAGAACAACTCAGTAATTATCGATATGTCTGAGGTTGCTGAAAAGCCTCCTATTGGAGACTCATGCAAAAACAGACCAATCACCCCAATTAACCAGGCTGATCCGGAAAGTAA